>MU193484.1:3864-23405 GCA_016904865.1 Pissodes strobi | reverse complement strand
TACGCATTTATAATATTAGTTAGGATTCTTTAATAATACTTACTGGCAGCTTCAATCGTAGTGGATTGATTTTCTTCACAAATTCGACACGAAAATCTAATGCTACCAGGAATAACATGAACCTATCGACACAGCTTATTCACTACCAGCTGGTCATCTTGGGGCGGCATCCTTTGATTTGGGAATGTCGATAACCAAATTTTGCAAATTTAAGAAGAGGGCCATGACTTAATATTGTTTTAAACATCTGGGCATCTGAATAATACTTTTGACACTTCGTTTAATTTAAAATATGCTTTATTTATCGTCTAAAATCCGTTTAAAAACGATTTTAAATGGCAAAATTGTATATAAATCTGAAATTTCCGGACTTTTTTTAGGACGATAGTCGTGGCTTCGGACGAATTTGTCGTGGATTTTGAAGCAAAAATTCATTTTAAATTCAACCGTCTATTAAAAACAAGCTGTGCTATGGATCCAAATACACTGCTAATATAATATAATGAAAATCTAATACCGCCCTAGCGGCTAGCTTTTTAGAAGCGCCATTTGATCGTTGCAATCGCGGCCGTCCTGGATTAGCTTGCTCCTCAATGCGCACGGGTTATAATGTCACATCGGTTTACACTTTCCGTTCCACTCCTGCGTAGATCCGACACAACCACAGTTTATCGGCTACGGTATAAACTGTGGCACAACTGCGAATGCGTATTAACGTATTTTCACCTCGTGTAGTTTGATCCGCGTTTGTGAGGCTAGCGGCCACCAAGATTGGTAGAGGATAGGTTGCCTTGATAGTCACGGCGAGGAATACGTGAGAGGGGACTCGTACGTCATCTTTGTGCTGCGCCGCGTCGTTGTCCATCAAAATTCTTGGTCGGCCGTAGTATTTTAATCGTGTTTTTGGTGGATTTGTTTGTGCGTTTTATAGATATACTTAATTTAATAGACATTTAGAAGTTTTTAAAATGGAGCACTATTTAAAAAAAAATCATGAAAATGAATTTTCCTTTTGTTCAGGAAACAGTGTTAAAAATTAAAAAAAAAAGTCAAAGATGTACCGGAGGATGGGCAACAAGTGTTGAAAATAACACTTTTCA
The DNA here is from genome assembly GCA_016904865.1 of Pissodes strobi. Taxonomy (NCBI): domain Eukaryota; kingdom Metazoa; phylum Arthropoda; class Insecta; order Coleoptera; family Curculionidae; genus Pissodes; species Pissodes strobi. The sequence goes on along the minus strand of MU193484.1, from coordinate 22,305 downwards.
CACGCGTTGCATACTATACTTTTTCTACGACTGCAAATAATATTGATATTATATAATATTTATTATAATATAATATATCAAGCATCTTGCCTTTAAATTAAAATTTATAGTTTACAAAGACCATACAAACGCTTCTACAGAAATTTTTGTAACTAGTTCATGAGTAGGTATTGAGATGCCAGGGCTGGGACAAAGCCCTACCCGGGGCGTCCTTTTAGGGTTTCGTCCCTCATTCTAGGGTTTCGCCCTTAATTTTTGGAGTTATATTCTTTACATATCTTTGGAAAAAGGCGCCATTCACCGGCAGTCTCCTCTTATGGCTTTGCCTTTCCTCAGGGGACTCATTTTTTACATATTCGGAAAAGGGAGCATCCGGGGGTGAAGCACTAAATTGGGACTCCTTGAGGTCCAAAGCCCTGAAATGGGGCCCCTGGTACGGGGCCCATTTTTCACCGATTTGAAAATGGGGCCCACGGTGTTGGAGCCTCATATTTGACACATTTAGAAAAGTGGCACCTCCCTGGGGCGAAGCCTTAAAATGTGGCCCAGGGGGGGGAAGCCGTAAAATTGGGGCCCTGGTAGGAGTCCCATTTTCTACAGTTTTGCAAAAAGGGGCTTCTGGGGACGAGGGGGTGAAGCCCTAAAATTGGGCCCCCTTTTTTAGAGATCTGGGAATGAGACCACTGGGGGCGAAGCTCTAAAACGGAGACGAAGCCCTTTAATCTAACTATCAGAATAAGCGTGTGAAATGTCCAGTTTTCAAGCGCAGTTGTTAGTGCGTTTTTGTCTATTTTCAGGGCAGTCGTAGAAAAAAGCATTTGTCCGCGAAAGGGTATTATTGGTAAGAATAAAATATTTTTTCTACGAGCGTGTGAAAAGTGACATTTTTCAGACCCATTTCGGTGTGGAAAATGTCACTTTAACGCACTACTGTGAAAAGTGATTTACTTTTCGCACTAGTGTGAAAAATAATTTATTTTTCGCATTAGTGTGAAAAGTAATTCTGAAAAGATTTACATATTTAGAAAAGTCTTTTTTGAGTAATTAAAAAATGACAAAAACTGAATATAAATTATTTTATTAGAACTTTACAAACACAATAATTTAACATATTATTGTTACGGCTAGCCTAACAACCATCCGAACGTTTTTGTGCTACCCTATACAACTAGCCGCCGCGCCGTGCCCCTCGCTTCTTTGTCTGTATGACTCATCGCCCGGCCGGTCGCGAAGTATCAGGATCGCTGGACTGGAATTATCTCGATGGCCTCGTCGAGATCATATAGAGTGGCGTCGGAATACTTCCCGAATATTCGTGATAGATTGGAGATTATATATAAGCAGACCTAAGGCGAATGTTAGTCAGTCGGTTAGCAGTTAGTTCAGTTAATCATTGAGTGTTGAATAGATATTAGTGATAAAGTTATAAGACTAGATTAGTGAGTTAAATTGTATACAGTGGTAGTGAATAAAGAGAGTATTAGTTGAAAATAGCAAAGTTGTAATTCTGTTAAGAACCCACGGGAAAAACGTAACATTTGGTGTCAGAAGTTGGATTGTGAAGGGACCGGACTTGCGAAGTATTTTTCGAGGAAAGAAGAGGTACAAGTACGTCAACGAGACCGTTTGATTGGTGGATTCTGGTAAAAAAGTTTATAACATCCTATGGTCAATACGAGGCAACAAACGGCAGAAATGGAGCAAATTAATAAAATGTTGGCCGATTTCATGGAAAATCTAAATGCTGAGAGACAAATAGAACAAGACCGGCTGCAGAAAATTTTTCAAGATCAAGAAGATAAAAAGCAAGCGGATCGGGAAGAGGATGAACGTAGAAGGCAAGCGGATCGGGAAGAGGATGAACGTAAAAGGCAAGCAGAACAGGACCGGCTACAGAAAATTTTACAAGACCAAGAAAATAAAAGGCAAGCAGAACAGGACCGGCTGCAGAAAATTTTTCAAGATCAAGAAGATAAAAGGCAAGCTGAACGGGAGGAGGATGAACATAGAAGGCAAGCTGAACGGGAGGAGGATGAACGTAGAAGGCAAGCTGAACAGGACCGGCTTCAGAAATGTTTGCAAGACCAGGAAGAGAAAAGGCAAGCAGAGCAGGACCAGCTTCAGAAATGGATGCTGGATGTAATTGTAGGCGAGCAAGGAAAGTTACAGAAAATATTGGACGGACAAAATGAGAAATTTGAAAAAAAGGTAAACAATATTCAAAAAGAAGTAGGAAACGTACAGAAAGAAGTGAAGAATCTACAAGCAGAATTTACCAGACTAAAACATCAAGCACCCACCGAGAGGGCATTCACCTCAGGACAAAACATCAAACCTCCAACGTACGACGGTCAAACATCCTGGACAATGTACAAAAGACAATTTGAAGCCGCTGCTGTTGCCAACGGTTGGAATAATGAAGAAATGGCTACATCACTAGTGGTAGCGCTTCGTGGATCTGCCCTGGAACTACTGCAGACCATTCCCATCAGCCAACAAGGAAAATATGACATACTTGTAGCTGTCTTGGAGAGACGATTTGGAGATCAACACCGAAGACAACTGTATCAGGCATAAGTAAAGTCTCGGCATCAGAAGCCTGGTGAAAACCTGCAAGAATTTGAGGCAGACATTAGACGTCTCATTCAGTTGGCCTATCCGGGAGCAACGGAAGAATTTCAAGAGGAACTTGTTGCTGAATATTTTGTGGACGGTGTCAGAGATGCAGAAACTCAGAAGATGTTACGTCTAGCCAAATTTGATAGCAGCCGTGAAGTTTTGGGTAGAGCTCTGGAAATCGAGGCGGCCTGTTACATCTCTAAGCCAGCAATCAGGGACGTATCCATCGAGGAAGAAAATTTGGCGAACAGTTGTGAACTAACTGAAATGGGCGGTATTTTGAAGAAATTAACCGAAGTTCTTCAGGCCACGGGGAGATTCCGGGAGTCACTAGAAGTTAGGCCATACAACCGTAATCAGTGCTATAGATGTGGCAAGACTGGACACTTCAAAAGGGACTGTCGAGTACAAAGATTCCAGAAGCCAATAGAAGATAGGCCACATAACCAAAATACATCAAATCAGTGTTATAGATGTGGAAAGACTGGACATTTCAGAAGGGACTGTCGAATACGGATATTCCGGGAGCCAACAGAAGTTAGACCATGTAATCGGAAGGCTACAAATCAGTGCTATAGATGCGGCAGGACTGGACATTTCAAAAGAGACTGTCAAGTACAAAGATTCCGGGAGCCACTAGAAGATAGGCCACGTAACCGAAATGTTTCAAATCAGTGCTATATATGTGGCAACATTGGGCATTTTAAGAGAGACTGCCGAGTACAACTACGACCTACAGCTCCATCCAGAGACAACATCAGTTCAAAGCCAAGTCAGGAAGAGTTGAAACAATATAACTTTAAGGCTAAGCACAGGGAAGGAAGATGGCATAGTAATACAGATGCTTTATCCAGAAGGTCATGTGAGGATAATTATAAACATCGCCAAAGAATTGACCAACGAGAAAGAATCACTCCCATTAGGCGAATCAAGTTTAAGGTTGATCAGCAGTGGACCACAGAGCAACTAAAGAAAGATCAGCTTGAGGATAATGAAATAGCACTGCTACTAAAAGCTAAGGAAGAACGTCAACCAAGACCAAGCTGGAGAGATATTTCAACTAAGGGATCTACTTTTAAATCTCTGTGGGCTCAGTGGGACTCCCTGGCAGTTGAAAATGGACTCCTTAAACGAGCCTGGGAAAGCTCCGATGGCAAAGTAGTGAAGAAGCAGTTAGTGGTACCAAGGAAGAGGGTATCGGAAATTCTGGACGAAGTACATAATAGAAAGTTTGGTGCTCATCTCGGAGTGAACAAAATGATTGACAAGATCCGCGACAGATTTTACTGGGTCAACTACTGCCAGGATGTGAAATCATGGTGCCAGCAGTGTTCAACTTGTGCCTCAAGTCAAGGACCTCAGACAAGATCCAGTGGGAAGATGAAACAGAATGATGTGGGACTACCGTTTGAACGTCTCGCTAGTGACCGAATGAAGGCTCGATATGATCTCCAAGCTAACTCTAGGGGATTTCGGATGAACGATAAAGTCTGGTTATATAACCCGCAAAGGAAGACAGGAAGATCTCCCAAGCTAACACCAGTATGGGAAGGACCCTATACGGTCATCAAAAGAATTAATGACGTTGTGTATAGAATTCAGCGTAGCCCCAGGAGCAAACTGAAAGTTGTCCACCTCGACAGGTTGAAAGCATATCACGGACATGAAGTAGCTGATCGGGACGATCAGAATTAAGAGGGAGGCAATGTTACGGCTAGCCTAACAACCATCCGAACGTTTTTGTGCTACCCTATACAACTAGCCGCCGTGCCCCTCGCTTCTTTGTCTGTATGACTCATCGCCCGGCCGGTCGCGAAGTATCAGGATCGCTGGACTGGAATTATCTCGATGGCCTCGTCGAGATCATATAGAGTGGCGTCGGAATACTTCCCGAATATTCGTGATAGATTGGAGATTATATATAAGCAGACCTAAGGCGAATGTTAGTCAGTCGGTTAGCAGTTAGTTCAGTTAATCATTGAGTGTTGAATAGATATTAGTGGTAAAGTTATAAGACTAGTTTAGTGAGTTAAATTGTATACAGTGGTAGTGAATAAAGAGAGTATTAGTTGAAAATAGCAAAGTTGTAATTCTGTTAAGAACCCACGGGAAAAACGTAACATTATGATATATAAAATATCATAAATTTCACATTCTTATTGTTACTTTTTCTTTTCTACAAGATGATGTTGTCAGATTTTCAAACCGACATTTCGTGTCATCATCAACTTTGTTTTTTAAATACGTCTCTGGATTTTTTTATTACGGACTATAAGAGCTTCTAAGGTCCCAGAATCAATGATGTATCGCAATTATTCGAAAAATTGATATTAATGGCATTTTTCATAAGAACTCATGTGTTAAGAGAAAGACAGAAAACAGATTTTTGGTAAGATCTTTCCAGGAAATCATTACAATGATTTTTTCGAAGAGTAAGTATACGATACAACAATGAGAATGTGACTTATTATTTGTTCCAAATCTAATTCCACACCACTAAGTAAACTAAGTGGCTAAATTGCTAAAAATATGGCCTAGACGGCCTAGAGCGTATGCTTTGAGGGTTGACACCTTAATAATTACATTATTTATTAACCGCTTCTTATGTTAGTTTTTAAGCTCTCTTGATGCAAAGCGTTAATGCGTAAAAAAAGGTTTTTGTTTTTATTGCTATTAAAAATCTATTTTCTGTCTCATGAGTTCTTATGGAAAATGTCATCATCAATTTTTCGAATAAGTGCGATACATCATTGGTTTTGGGACCTTAGAAGCTCTTAAAATCCGTAATAAAAAATCCAGGGCAATATTTAAAAAAACAAAGTTGATGATGGCAGCTCAAAGACGAAACGTCGGCTTGAAAATCTGATAACACCATCTTGAAGATCATAAAAAGTAGCAATGAAAATGTGAAATTTATTTTGCTACATCTATTCAAATAGAGTCATAAAAAAATTAAATTGAAATAGCGAATATTCGGTTATTTTCAAAAATCTTCGGAAGTATTCGGAATTTTTAAACTTGTAATGTGGCATTTTGATCAGCATCAAATTGCGCAACTTTGCCTCCACTTAACCGATCTCGTATCTCTTCTAGTTTCCGAGATTCCAATGATGAGGCTCGAATTTGGGACACCCTGTACAAGTAACCTATTTTTCTCATAGTATCTTCAAGGCTGTTTTTCGTTTATTCTCCACAGAGTTTTCCACATATCCCTCGGCTACAGTGGCCGACTTCCAACCCCCATGACGTTTGAGAGTCAAAATATCTGCTCCTGAGTCTGCTAAGACTGAAGCAGATGATCGCCGAAAGCAATGTCCTGTATAGCTAGACGGGTCAGGCAATCCAAGGAAAGTAGCTATGTTTTTCGGTATAGCTCCAAAAGTATTTATGCCTATGGGCAGTTTTATGGGCACGCCTTTTCTATATTGGAAAAATAATCGATTTTTGATAATGCCTACAGGACGCAGACGCTCATACTTTCGAACAATCTCCACTAAATTAGTTTCTTCAATTAAACCACCACTAATAACAAATTCTCGACAGGTTTTCGTTTTAGTATCAGGTATTTTAATTAAGTAAATGTCACCTTTGTCTGTGACGTCTTCAATAGTCATCCGACACAGCTCGTATCTCCTACACCCTTCTGCGATTCCAATGATTAGTGTAACTTTCATGAGCAAAAGGTCGTCATCGTTGGTCCTTGTTAAAAAAAATTTGACATTTTCTTTGGAAAAAACTTTAGGTTTCTTCGCCTTATAACCTTCCGATTTTCTTTTCAAAATAGTTATTTTTGTTACAAGTACCTAAAATAAAGTTTTTCAGGACGAATCATTGCTGTTTCAATAGCAGATGAGTCCTGAAAAACTTCATTTAGGTACGTGTGACAAACACTATTTTTTGTCATACGCTGGCAAAATTTTGTTACACACTTTTTACAATCTTCAGAACGCTTAAATTTACCATAATTTTTGAAATCATAATGTTCGAAAAAGTAAGCTTAGAAATTGAAATCGTAGCAACTATTTGACAATTTTGTCATGTCATTCAAAATTTGACATTTAGACATATTCAGGAATTTTGGAGTAGTCCGTAAAGGTTGCCATGACGACTTTTAGGGACTAGGCCTAAAAAGAAGCATTTTACGGGCTCAAATGAGTCCGTAAAATAGCTATTTTTGGGAGCGTATGACAAAAAAGATATTAAATTATTGTACCTGCTTATATCAATGTTTTTCTCTTTCGTTAGCATTGTCCTTAACATGTAATAATGACTCCAAAGAGATGAAGACTTTTGTTATGTGGACTTCTGCTGGAAATACGCTAGAAAGACAGTCTCGGTGAGATTCTTTTTTTTATTTCCACTACACACAATGTTCATATGCATTTTCCTATTGGATCCTTGATCGGGCCGGTAGAAGCGAATTCATGGCTATTCTCGCAGCTTCTCTACGTCTGATGAAGCTAAATCACTATTTTCTATGTCTGAAGAGTTCATTCTCTCCATTAGGTTCTTGGAAATAACTTTTTGAATTACATACGGTTTGCCAACTTTACTGACATAAAAAAAACAATTTGAAATAAATAACATAGGATCACCATGAAGATCTAATTGTTATGATAATCAAAACGACAAATTCAGGTAAATATACAGAAGTAATTTTAAAAAAGCCAATGTTCATTATGCTCGTAGAAAAAATCTTGTAAGACATACGTGTGAAAAGTACGTTTAAGGCACTCGTATGAATTTTCATACTCATGCCTTAAACGAGTACTTTTCACACTTATATCATAAATAGCTATAAACAACAGCAAGCAAGAGGCTAGTTTGAAAAAAACACACACAGAAGATCCTTCTGATTCCCAAAGAAAAGTTCTTAAAAAATGAAAAAGACGACCACTTAGTGTTAAATTATTTAATTTTATTTTTTACCCTTACAAAGCATTATCATACCTATTTTATACTTTTTAGTCAGTTTATTTAAAACGTGGTATATTTTTAAGTAAATATTTTCTGCTTTTTAGTCTCACGTGTGTAAATTATTATTTACCTTCTTTTTTTTTCTTTTTATATATCAACCCCCTCCCACCCTCTCAGCTGGACCCCAGCTTAGATTTCCTCTCTAAAATTAGGAAATATTTACAGGAACTGAAATCTGAAAACTGCATATTCGTAGCAGCCTTGGTTGAAACGTTGTAAATTTGTATCAATATCAACCACCTCTCACCCTCTCAACGATCCCCCACCAACGTTTTTTTTTTAAATAATATCGTATTGTCACCGAACCTAAATAAATGTACCAAATATCATTAAAATCGGTTCATGGGAAGTTAGGTTAAGATCGATGGTAAGATTTGTGGACAGACGGACACGAAAGCGAGGTAATATAATAATAAACCAAAAACGTGGTAAAAATAAGTTTCAAGTAGTGTTATGTTTTGTTCCTATATAGTCCTGAAGTAACTGAGTAACCAATTTTTCATAATTATAAGTAAAAGAGCGTTAAAAAAGTAAACTAATTGACATTATCAGACAACTCGAATGTCTAACGCACACTCGCGACACAAAGATGACGTCACACTAGTCGGGATCGTCAGATCAAGGCAACCTATCCTCTACCAATCTTGAGCGGCCACAACGCCTCCAGAGGCCTTGTAACGGCATCTGACTGTTCCAATGCCGACTGAGGAAGCAGCAAGAACGCTCGCAAGACAGTCGCGTTTTAACTGCCCATGTAGAATTTCCCTTAGTCAGTTCATAGGTAGCATTCCGATGTCGATGTACGACCGAGACCGGATGGCGCGACCCACTGTTTTGTATGAATTTATATGGAGCGCTGAACAACGCAAGCGACCGAGTCGCGCGACCGGTGGGCGTGGGTAGCAGGCGACCGGGATCGTGCGACGATACTGCTCGAATAGCAGTGCCGCCGCGCGACCCTAACACATTGCACAGCAAAATGGCATCATTTTCGTCAACTGAAGACGAGTTGTTAATAGATTTAGTTTTTAAAAACCCGCCAATATATAATCCGAAACTTCAATCATATTTTTGCTCTTTTTTCCGAAAGCAAGGTCAGAAAAATGAATGTATCAGCGCCTTCTTCATGCTCCAATACCTGCTGTATATCTCTTTTTCTAGTTGCAGACAAATTGTCCGACATAATTGTTCTGACCACTAGAAAACGGCTGTTCCCAAAGAGACTACGGGAAGACTGGCAGTCGGTCGCAGTCGTGGACCATAGATAATATATAAAAAAAAAGTCGTGGACATCGGAATGCTACAGGTCGCCTCGCGACACGCGACCAGGGTCGCAAGGTCGCCCGGTCTCGGTCGCTTGTCGCAGTCCCTCGGATCGGAATGCTACCTTAACGCCCGGTCCTACGTGAGCGATTTGCAGCGAACGCGAACGCGAATCAGTGGCGATGCCGTGCGACTATTTTAACTTTTCGTACGGCATCGCCAGCGCTTCGCGTTCGCGTCGACTGTAAATCGCTCACCTAGGATTTGGCGTAAGATTTACGACGACGCGACGGCGACGGCGACGAGTTATTTAAATTTAGCTCAACAAGTAATTTAGAAAAGACTGAAAAGAGCAGCATTTACATCGTGCCCGATCATAAGCGTTACTAATTAAGTATTTATTACTCTGCAGTGCACACATCTAGAATGAAGAGGAACAGTATCTTAATTCAAAATTGCACAAACTTTGACTCTTTGGGGAAATATTATTAAGGCCAATAGAAACGTTAGTAAAACTTGTTCTTCTAAGCCTTATAAAGCTGTTAGCAAGTTGAGCTTTTCAGATGAAAAAATCAAGCATGGAATAGAGATTCATATAAAAGAATTTGCCAAAAATAAGCATGTTAATTTGTTTAAATTTACTGTTTCTACCAACAGAGTTGATTATGTTGTTACCAATAACAAAACTCAAAAATCTTCTAAAGCTGCACAAGATGAGTTTGGCTTTCGGTGGGTAATTGAGAGCATGCATAGAGAAATTAAGCGACTGACTGGTATAGAACGTTGCCAATGCAGAAAATAGCGTATCCAACGTAATCACATTAGTTGTGCATTTCTAGTTTGGGCTTTTCTAAAGAGAACTGTAACTAAAATAGGATTATTCTGAACTTTTCCCTGGTGGAGATTGTGCGGTATTGAGAACATCAAATATAACAAGATCTCTCCACTTTTAAAAACATAATATGGTCAGAACATTCAACATATTAAAATTATACAGATGATTAAGGCAGATTTTTCTAAAAATGTTATTTCACTAACTTTCAAATCGCAGAAAATAAAACCAGTACATCCGATTAGAGTAAAAGTTAAAGCTCAACTATTCAAAATAAATAAAAAAAGTTATTGTTGGTTTTCCATCATATTTAGCACAGAAAATGGTATTTTCCTGTTAAAGAAGAACTTTCTCATCAAAGCTATTTATTAATGTAAAGTAACTGAAATTGAGTGAGAAATCCATTAGAAAACAGGATGACCTAAAATTATTGCTCACCCCAAAACAGGAAATCTGATATTAAAAATATAACCCTGACTAAATTTGGGATTATGAAACGGATTTAGTAGACACTTTACATTCAAATTTAAATTGAATCCAACAAGTAATTTGGCAAAGGGCAATCTCTAAAACGTCCCTAAAGGACGAAAAGGGTACCGATCTGAATTACCCTCATTTTAAATCCTTAAAATGGAATAATTTAAAATTTGGAATAAGTTGCTGTAATGATATGATGAATGTGTAGTATAATGTTCATAATTCAGTATAAATGTTCACAATACATCAATTAATTGTTAGCAAAAGACAATATTCCGATTTTGTGTAGAACGCTTCACAGGCGGTCCTTTATTACGTTCATTTAATCAATTTTGTATACAGTGTGTCCCAGATCCGATGTTCATCATGGAGATATCGGTTGTGATAGAAGATAGAGAGATGGTTACATCAAGAGACCCTAGAGAATTTTATGCTTATTTCTTCCAAAATTTGCTCAAATCATTTCGATTTTATGATCTTTGGAAAATCTGCAAATTACCGAATTTGCGTCTCGTTATTATTACGCAAACTATCTATTTGAGAGTTATTAACCTATAACACTATTAAGACACTTTTTATGGGGAATATATACTCATTTAAATCTTGAGTTTCTATTTGGTTTTGCAACGCTTCATTTCAGAAAATTAAGATTTATATTTAGATTAGAAATAGTATATTGTGCAACGAGTGTGAAAAGTGATTTTCACACGCGTTGCATACTATACTTTTTCTACGACTGCAAATAATATTGATATTATATAATATTTATTATAATATTATATCAAGCATCTTGTCTTTAAAAGAATTATTGGTGGTAAACTTTTTCTTATTAACATAATTTTTCCGTCCTAGAACGGAAATGTTGTACGTACAGTTATTGCATGTCGCCAAGCAACAAATGCAATATACTGGAATCATGACTTTTGCGGTGAGAAAACACATCGGAAAGGTATAGTTTTTCGTTCGATCGGGTAAAAAAATATTTACGGCATGAAATGGCAACATTACCATTCATTAAAGTTACTTTTACATTATGGACATCTTTTAGATTTTTATTTATGGGCCGACGCTAAAGTTGAAGTTTATAATCTGATTCTTCCGAACAGTCGAAATCTTAGAAGGTCAACCGCATTAATAGAAATACTCTGACGAGTCTGCAGAATCGCGGTTAAAAACGATGTGAAATACGAGTTATATAATTAGGATCCCTCGCATAGATTCCCTTTAATGAACTTAATGCATTTTATACACATTATCGCTATATTTAGACTCGAGCTTTGTCACAGGCTGTTTGGTCCGGCGTATATCGATGCGTAAATCACCCTAGAATTTGTCACCCTTCACATGGTCCCGAACGTATTCGTAGGTAATAACGGGAAGACCCTCGTAGATATGCCGGCCGACTTGGCTTCGTCGCTCTTCCGATCGAGAAATTTTAATAAACCCGCGCTGCGAAACGATTCGATTTTCAACAAATTGAATTTAGCGCGTGAAATTAGAATCTATGGCCTTCTAATATTTTCGTAGTACGTACTGGTTTCGGATTGGCTACCAAGTTTCATCGCGCGCGTAGTTAATTAATTATCCCTGGAAAACTGGGAAATTCTACTGGCTGAAGTGGCTTAATAAGGATGCTCTTTTGGCTACTCTGGGTAGTTTTTTTTGGGGATGCCTGTGCATCGAAATCCCAGGTTTTTATCGTTTAATTCCCTTGGATGAATTATTGAGGGGAGCATGTGATCAACCATGGTGGAAGTTCATTGGTGGAGCGAGATTCTTCCGAGGTGGGAATCTTCGTGCGGTGCTGCTCTTCGGTTTTCGGTCGCTTGGGTCACTCTTTTACAACGAACCGAGTCAAGCAGTCATTTTCGAGGCCGCTTTGGAGTCAATTTTGATTTTCACCTGTTAATGGGATTTTTCTGACCGGGTTATTTTAACAGTTTCAATCTTTAGTTGTACCTTATCTGTTCGTAAGTGTGTCTGAAACTGCCCTTTGTGGGATTTAAGTGCTGCTTTGCAAGGTGAGTTGAGTTTTTTGTGCATTTTTTTTGTCTCTCTGTGAACGCCATCATTTTGTGATGCACGTGGGCAGATTTTTAATTCCCTTTCTAATCTCTTACAGAAGCCCACTTGCCCAACTGAAAGCCGTTTAGCGTTAAGCAACTGGCTACCCCTATACAGGTAAATTATTGTTTTTTTAATTCTGATTTCTCTTTTTCCTTGATGGTTGATTTTGAATCACCGAGTTATAATGCTCGTCCATTAAGACTTACGTGTAGTACCATATGTGTTCTTTCACAGGGGACTACCGTTGGGGTTATTACTACCGTTGGGGTTACTACTACCGTTGTGTTTACTTCTACTGTGAGGTCTATTGCCACCGTCGAGTTGTTCTTTGTTATCTACGAGCATCGTTAATGACAGAGTGTTCCGTGACTACGCCTGTCTAGCGTACCACCTGTATAGAGCCTTGCAGTCCTTCGCCTATCAAGGAAGTCTACTTCCTACCGTGAGCAGTTCTTTCTGGAAGCTGCCTGAGGAGTTACTCATCGACCAAGTGAGCAATTTCCATTTTATTTTCTTTTTCATCTATCTATGTTGCGGCAAATTTGTGTAGTTAACTACGATCTCTAATTATAATTTTTTTTGCTTTGTTCTCGGACAAAGAATAACTTTTTAACCTCTTTCTCCTTATTTAAGGTAACATTTAGTCATTGAAGTTTTCTTTTGAATGAACTTTGAAATTTGGGCAATCTTGTCAAGCCTAAAATACTTGATTTTATTTAATTAAATTCTCAAATTTTCTTTTAAACGAGCTCTGAATTTCTGGGCAATTTTGACGTGCCTAAAATGGTTGCTTTTACTTAATTAAATTCTGAAATTCAGATAGATCCGTTGATCTAGAATAAATCAGATATTGGATCGAATGTTTCTCTTTTTTTGAACTTTTAATTGACTGACGCAATAACATTGTAGGTCGAACTAGTCTTATTATTATTCTCAGTTTTCACGATTTCTGGCTTACGTTGGATAAGCGTAGATCAGATAACTAAGACTTTGCGTTGTTTTAAATTGTTTTTTTTTTTTACTGCGGCCTTTGATATTTTCGTTACTTGAACAGATTGTTTACTATCTGTCTCCTACCGTTAACTTGACCAAGGAGTAAATTGTCATATGTTAAGGTCTGTAATTGAATGGCGGCTATAATAACACCAGGTCTAACTAGTTTATTTATATATTGTTTTTGCGGCAGTTATCAACATAACTTAATTGAACTGAATAACCATAGTTAGTTATACGACATATGAGACGGATCATGATTTGGGAAGTTAGTCTTTAATTAGGTGATTACTAGAGCTAAATGAACTTACCTATAACGAGAAGTTGTTCGCAGATTCTGGCTTTCAACATATTTTACTGACGTTCTTTTTATTAATGCATTAAGCGATCGTTATCAATTACAATTACATATTTCGGAAGTTGTTTGGAGTAAGCGTGTGAATTATTTCACCGAGTAAAGCCTACCTTTTTTTCGATTAAAGATATAGTGTTACCATAAGATTGATCTGCTGAAATATTCTTGTTCTTTAATCTTTCTTTTCCTGACCAGTTGTGATATTTTATTGTTGGATAATAAAACCAATCCTTGTTTGTTTATTCACCTGTTTTATTTAATTAGAACTTAAGCGAACATCCAACGGGATAGGCCGCTTCGTTAAGCATCTGTTTTTTTATCATTAACGCTAAATAATTGAAACGTTCTTGATTATTTTTGACTGAATTTTGAATATTTGTTTATCCCTTTCTTTAGTAATTTTTCATTGATTTTTGAATATTAGTTCTCATCGACTTTAGTTTTCGGTTAACTTGGGTACTTGCTTTATACCGACTTTGATTTAGATTAATTTTTGGGTAATTATTTTTCCATTATCGTTTTCCAAATGTTTATTTTCTATTTTGCGTTCAAAATTATTCCACTTCCACACGCAAAGGAGTGTCGAAAAGAACCTCTTTTTCACAATACTTTTGTTGACTTGTCACTATGATATTAATATAATTGCTCAATGTCAAGGCCCACTAGCAAAAATTGCGACACCGCTTTGAATGGGACATCTACTAATATAGAATTCGCGTCTGGCAGGTACACGAAATTTTTAGGCTTTGTGTTCCCGATTTCACACGACACTACGCGACCTTGGCGCCTTGGCCGAATGTATCAGAATTAGCCATGTATTTACGGCCGGCCCAGTGAATTGCTCTTTCGATAGGTGTGGTCCTGTGCTTGTGATACGGGTGGCCCGCGTTCGATTCCCGTCGATGGCAAGACATGTTCGGGGTTGCGCCCCCGGAGCGAGCGAAGCGAGAGGAGGGCCATGCCGGAAGTGAAATATTATAATACTTGTGACTTCAGTCATGTATGCGCAGATCCAAAGCTCGAAACTTTGGTGTACGTAGACGTGAGTTAATAAAGACATCAAAAATGACAAGACGGCCGCGCTGCCGACGGCAACTGCTGATCGGGAGTAGAATAAATTAATGTTTTTCATTAAAACACCTGCAAAATGGAAAAAATACACGTTTTATAAAACATTTAATGCACTTACCCGTTGAGAAACTCCCCGCAAGCGGGTCGTCTTCTAACTTCATGCTCGTGCGAAAAAATATGGTCTTTTAAAACTAGTATCTAAATATACTATTATCATTTCTAAAATGGCCACAGCAAATGCAGGCATATTATATATTTTTGGAATCAGGACGAAATAGTTTAATTTTAGTGAATAATATACAGGGTGTTTCATTAAAAAAACAAATGTTGGTATTTGTTGACAGTTTTACGATGCTTATTAATAATAATATACGGGACAACCCTGTACCTGAAGAGTAAAATGGCGAACGTGTTACAAATAATACGGCGAACGGTAATGAAAATAGAGAGATAAGAAATTATGATACCGGCCTGTCCAGAATTCAAACCAAGCATGGGGTAAATATATTTTATCTCAGTTTCTTCCACGTAAACCACGCCGAACTCGCCTATCTTTCTCTGACAAGACTCGATCGTTGATTGGGCCGGGGTTTCATATATAGCCAATTTGCCAAAAATAAAACTATTCTGTTTTGTGCAGATGAACTTTCCCTTCTAGTGTGTGGTCCATAAGCACACTATTTTTTTTTAATGTTTTTTTCCGTATAGCATCTTATGGAAGCAGTTAAATAAAGGTCATAAGAGAGCGGCTAGATCAATTAAATTTATACGTTTAATAAAATAAACTAAACGTTCTAGAATTCTATTATTTTCACCTTTTATGTCTCATTTTATTGTGGTTTAAATTTCAATTTCATGCTTTAGGAGTAGGTATAAATAAATAAAATACAATAAAAAGTTAGAAATTCCTATGCATAGAAATTATAAAAGTTTAGGTATTATTTTAAGATAATAATACCTAAATATATAAATCAGTATAAAATATGGCCTTTTAATTAGCTAACAATAATTGTAACATATAAACAACATATAAATTTAATATTGTTTTATAGGTTAGGTAATTTTTTGTTATTCAGATTCGTTGTTAATCAAACTGCATAAAACCATTTTAAAGGTGAATAAGTGGATACATCCGATTACAATACACTAGCTAGTACCCGTGACTTTGTTCCTGTTCAGAGTTAAGACAACCCCTTGGCATTATCGTCTCAAATATACGAAAAATGGTATACCATGTACCAAATAAAATAAAATTGAGCTGTCTCGCGGGTATTTTAAATAAGTAGTACTTTTTGAGATAAAACATAGTTTAATTTATAGTGTTTTTACAACCCGTTGGAATTGGAATTCTGCCACCGCACCGTAATGAATTTATATATTGGTATAGATTGTTTTCCTTGGCCTACGGGCAAAGATGCCACGCATCTGTACTATGTATTTGTATTGTAGGAGAGGTTGGCTTCGAGTGCCTCCGTGTCTTAATTAACAAATTTGTATGTGCATGCCCAAGCACAAAGGATATAATTGCAGTGGCGGCTCGTGACAATAAGAACTGGTGAATCAAATTTAATTACCTCCTCCCCCCACTCTAGCGAAAGTACCTAGTACCACATAATTTTACCTACAGAACATATTTGAAGAGAAAAAAAACACACCGGATCATAAACGGGAAAATGTAAAGTAATTTTTATTTAGTTCTATTATCGAAAACCGAAGCGAAAACCAACAACAAACAGAAATTTCAAAAATAATACACGAACCTATACGCAAATGTAACGTCGCTACCACTGTTAAGCCCGAATTAAATCCCAATTAGGAAATGAATCTGGCTTTCGAGATGGTGTCATTGCCATAAGCGAGTATCTATAAGATGCAGACAATATGGCACGTTGCCATGGCAACCACCGTAAACAACTACATCGTTATAAACCGCAACGTGAGTTGATTCAATCAAGGCGAGAGGCGATTCGACATGGAATGGAAATAAACTTCGCGCGTTTAGACAATGTTGCCGCGTTTTGAGCAATTTACCGATATATAAAAATTATTCTGATTTTATCTTCTATCCATAGCGACTGAACAACTCAACATTTTATAATTTTATGTTGATTGGTTTATGATTTAAGTTAATATACTATGTTTTAGTGATTGTAATTGAAAAATAGTATAAGTTGGAAAATCTAAGTTGAATCATTGATTCCACTCTATAATTGTCAAAATCAAAACACCATCAGCCGATTTCAGGGATCAAGTGTCATTTCCCGTAAGATTGGAAAGATAATGGGATGTTGGTGTTTACCCATTTTTTTAGAGACCCTTGTATATGTAAAAATGTTTATTAAACAGAACATAAGTGCTTGACGTTTATTACAAGAAATATTTGTATTTAAGAAAAGCGGACTGGATAATTTTTATCTGAATGCCTTTTTGGAATCATGTAACAACTATTAGAGTTTTTCATTATTATTGCAGCTTTGTTTCTACTGCTGTTATTAGAAGAATAGTAACAACTTTCTATAAGCGTTCCTACATCATCAGCACAAAGAATAAACAAGCGTTAAGAAACAAAATTTGCGAATAACAAACTCAAATAAACAAAAGTGTTAACTGATAATTGTCTGAATATTCCCTTCTTTCCTGATCCAAGAGCTGAAAAATTTTTTCAAAGAAATTTTGATTATAGTATTTTTTTCTAGAAGCGGATGGTAGTAATCCTCAAACAGACATATTTAACTAATTGTGGCTCTTCAACATAAGCTGAATATATTTGACAATCACCCTTCTATATAAAAAAAACTTTCTATAAAGGCATATTAAATTAACCTTCAGGTGAAATGATTCGATTAACTTTTGTTCTAGAATGTGGGCGGTATCGTGCCCAATCGCTTTTTATTTCTCGCGTTGATTTTTTTTAGAACTTTTTAAGCCGTAAGGTAAAGCTTTGTTTGGAAGTATTAAAAATTAAATTACCTGCATAATTCTGCTGTCGTTAAAAATCAGCGTAATCAGTGCTGAAGTGGATAAATTAAATTTTATTTTACATTAATTTTTTTTTACAGGGAAATTAAAGTTTGTACTAAATAGATGTGTGGCACTCCGGTGGTAATTACCGAAATAGTTACCACGTATGAAACCTTTGAGTCATCGTGAGCATTACTTCTCTAAGGGCTGTCACTCTTTTCGGCGATCGAGTTTCTTTCAAAAGTCGGGCTATTTATATAACTAAGTAGTTGAGACAACGTTTCCTATTTTGTTTATAATATGTAGATGCGTGTATAGATTCTAACTGAATATAGACGATAGCTAAGAACATTGGTGCCTTTACAATTTTCCATTCGCGACGGCATTTCGTGTTTCTTTACTGCCAAACCGATATAAATATTTCATAAAAACGTAAACCTAAAATATATAGTAGGTATATCACAAAGCGAGCGGGGAAGTGGATCATTACAGCCGAGAGCTTAATTAGATACACTACACGAGGCTCGAATCTATAATAATCCTTCCGCGAGATACATAATATGCAAAAAGAGTATTTTGCTCACAATCAGTTAATAACTAATATACCTATATTGGCAGAGAGGAAAAAACTTAAAAGAAGAGACGACAGCCTGTCAATCGAATTTGTATGCGCATGCCCAAGCACAAAGGGTATAAATGTCAAAATTAAAACATCAGACGATTTCAGGTGATCAGATGTCATTGGCATTAGTTTAATAGCTGTTTACATACCAATGGAGGAAAATAGTATATTATTTTATATGGAGGAAAAGTGATACTTTTCATG
>MU193483.1:3663-23405 GCA_016904865.1 Pissodes strobi | reverse complement strand
GCCGGTGGTGTTCGAACCTTAAAACAAGCCGTGCATGTACAAGTCGGAGCCCCAGGGGTACATACTCGACATACTGGGGCTCTAAAAATAGTATCTCTATCCATCAGGTGTAACTAATCTGGGATGGGTCGCCCCAGCTCTTACTAAGCCGGATAGAGGTCTTTTCTGGCTGAATTTCTCATGAAAAAGGCCAATAGAGAGTTTATATACTACTACTACTACTACCCATACAGCACACCACATCACGATTACGATGTGTTCGCATTGTGACGATGTATCTAGATGCAGACACAGGGTTGCACAATTCTACGATGTAAATGTGCTACGTTTACACATTTCAGGTACACACGTATGCACAAAGGTTAAACGTCCGCCTCACAATGTAGCCACAGTATACCATTTACATATACACAACTTAAATGATCCACAGTGTGTTATCGGCTGCACAGTGATTGTGTATTATGCTTAAACTCTGTTTATACATGGCATTTGTTCTTCTCAATTTGGACGTAAATATACTATTCCGTGTATATGTAGCTCCGTCGCCCCATGCATACGCCCTGTCAAAGAAACCAATTTTTCATGAGGTACTTCAGGAAAATAAAAGTTTTGCCGCCTGACCTTTATTCGTTCTCAAAACAGGTATTTAAAAAAAATAATTAATATTATGGTTTTATGAGAACGAAAGAGCGGGCAGCGAAACTTTTATTTTCCTAAAGCATCTGTCTGAAGAAAAGTTCATATTTTCTTTCCACATAATATACAAAGAGCGGCTAAAATATAGAACAAATTTATTTAAAATCAGGTGTTGAATGTTCGATCACGTCAATTATAATTTCTCTTCCGTTTTTTTTTGCATCAAAAAGAAAATATACAGGGTGTTTCATAAAAGTAGATTTGATGTCAATTTTTTTTTAAATAAAACACTATTTTTTAAAATCCAAAGCAATATTGTTCCATTTAAAAATAAATTAAGTTTGATGCCAAATCTGATTTTTGACACAACCTGCATAATTTCATTTTAGAGCAAAAAAGCAGAACAAAAAATTAAAATGGACGTGTAGGAGCATTTTCCTAAAAAATCAATACCTGACTTTGAAACGAATTTGTTCCATATTTTAGCCGCTCACTTTATATAGTTACTACTACGGAACGCTATCAATTGGTGCAACAGAAAGCAGAAGTATGAAAACAATAGAAAATGACAGAACTTTTACAAGAATATTAAAATGTATTGAAAATATTCAAATAACATAATAAAAACGCAAATATATCGTCGGTACGCAAGAAAAGTGACACAACTCAAAATTTCATTTTTTTCATTTTATGCAGAAATGCGTTGCTAAATACATGTTTGTTTATCAGAAAAAATGTCACAAACCCACTACCAACGATAACTCAAAGATGGCGCAAGTGTCACTTTTCCATTCGACGCTTCTTCTGCTGATCTTATTACGAAAAACGACACTACCTCAGTTGAGTCTAGCATGCCAACGCGAGCGGTTGCAGTCAAGAATGATAAACTAATATGAAAGGATGGCGCCTTCCCATTTAAACACATGTTCACTTTTTTCTGCCCCGTGCCCCGCGGCTCTCTCACCCTCATTGGCGTTTTTGTGACGTAGCTGCGCGCGAATGGCTATCATTTTCACCATTGCTTGCATTGCAATTTCCATGTTTTGGTTCTGTTTTTAGTTCTTTACTCATATTTTCAAATATCTTAGAACTATTGGTAGTTGTGTTTTAGTGCTCTGAACATTGAGAAACTTGAAATGTATTATATTTTCCTTTGATCCTAAAGAAAATCCCATAAATTGAGGATTAAAGCAGGGACCAGAGTGCCTGTTTTGTATGGATATTTTTCAGTGTAGTTTTCATTGACTTTTTATTAAATAAGGTAGGAAGAACTTTAAATTATGTTTTAAATGTAAGCAAGTCTGGGAAGAATAATAATATTTTACTTAATATTATAGAGAAATTGTCAAACAGAGGGTTTTATTACACAGTGTATCACTTGGCTATTTAGGTTTTAAACAATATTTTTAAAATAGTAGGTATGTTTACGAACATACACTGGAAAGTAATTCTTATTTATAGATTGTTTAGTTCCTTAGATTGTGATCTTGCTTATCACGTTAGAATATCATAAATATATTATGTCATACAGCAATCGCTACACTTACTACACTATGGAAAAGCCAGTGTCGAATCATATATTAAGAACTTTTCATTCAGAAGCCCTCATGTTATTAGCATTATGAGTTCACTTACTAGTAAATACACACAAGTTATAGAACTAAGGCTTTCTTAATTCAATTTTATTTTCCATAATTTGAGAATAGATTGTCGAACTCTGAATGCCACAAGAAAATTACTATTTTGAATATCAGTAAACATGTACATAGATACAAATATATTTGTTTGTAGAATAAAATGAATTTTTAACTACTTAATGTTCAATTTTTCTCTTTGGATATGATATTTTAGTTAGCTACAAATAATATAATAGGTATATATGAATCGTAATATGTTTGTTTATACTATGCTAATATTTAGTGCCTTTCGAGAAATTAATATAATCAATGCCTTAATGTTATATGATAACCTCTTAAGATTCCTTTTCCAGAAGCCTCCTAGATGCTTGGTCCCTTACTTGCGATACCATCATGCTAAATATAGAATGATTTGCAGTCTTACAGTTGTGCATACCAAAAATATTAACTGTTAGCAGTGTTAAACAAAACAAGTCCTGATCTGCAAATTCTTGTAGGTGTACATTTTGCATGTACACGAATTGTATTATTGCCAATTCATCAAGATTTTGCACTCATTTGCATTTAGTAAAACTATTTTGCTCTTCTTTTATGTACAGCTAGTTCGGAGGTTCCTACTCTTTTAGATGCATCTCCAAGAGAAGGATTTTTTATTTGAAGATCTAGATATCCACACTTACAGCAAATGTCCCCTTGTGGATGACCAAAATGTAAATTAAAGTTCTCATGAAAATGTTTTACAAAGTAAGAATATTGAATGTTCGATGATGTATATTTTCCCTTGAGCAAATCAAAAATAAGTTTTCATATTGTTCGAGCAATAGGGAACAAAGCATGATCAAAAAAAATATATCAGTGTTTAAATTAACCCAATTATACACCTTTATTCCATAAACAATATACATTTACCTAGGTCAGAACATTTTAGGGATCTTGGTGTAACCTTTGACAATAATTAGTGAAACATCCAGAACGCTCGAATTTATTACCAGACTTAGCCATGAGTTTCACGACATTGATACTCTTAAAACTTTATTCTGTTCTTTTATAAGATCAAAACTAGAATACGCCTCATTAGTATGGTCATCAGCATATGATGCAGTATGCACACATAGATGATATGGAAAGGGTACAACATAGGTTCTTAAAGTTGCTTTACCTGAGGCCTCATGGTTGCTACCCATCCTCAGGGTTTTCCTGAGAACTTGCTTCGAATGTTTTACATGCAATCCCTTAAAACTAGAACAGGCTACTCTTCCCAAGAATTCCTATTTAACTTACTTAATAATCTTATTGAATGCCCTGATCTCCTAAATAAAATTAACTTTCTTGTTCCTCGCATGGGCTCCCGTCAGAATTTAACCTAGAGCAAGTCTTTTCACCCATTTATGCAATGTGCAAAACACAATGCTTGTGGTAAGAATTTTGATATATTCAATAGTTCTATCGCTATGATACGGACTCTCTTCAAAGAACATGATCCTGACCGTGTATCATGACTCTCCTTATCCTGACCTACCTACTGCTAATACCTCCCTATTATTGATTTGATTTGTTTTATTCTTTTTTATTGTAAAATATTTTATAGTTCATGATGTTCTACTTGTGATTTTTGGATACTTTACTGTAGATTATTGTATGTATTTCATAGTTATAAGCTTAATTAGGTACTTTGATTATCTTTGTAATCCTGCTTTGTAATTGGGTCCGAACCTGTTAAGCAGTGTAACTAAATAAATAAATCAAAACAAGAGAAATTATCATGGAATTATATAAAGACTCACATCTGGGTGATGATCCGGTAACAGTCAGAGATTTGTTAAACCGTGAAGAAGATTTGCTTCCTGTATTGGTTATGCTTATAATAAGCATAGTGCAAGAATCGTGATGACTTGGCCGTAATACAATTCAATTACATGCAGAATGTACACTTACCAGTAGTTCCAGTTCAGCACTTGTTTTGTTTAACACAGCTAACAGTTAATATTTTTGATATACACTACTGTAACACCGACAAAACATTCGTCTACATTTACCATGAAGATATCGCCAGTAAAGCAGCTTGGAAGTTTCTGGAAAAGAAATCTTAAGAGGTTATCACATGATTAAGGCATTGATTATCATATAATTATGGCATTGCTTATAGTGTGACATTGGTAGATTTTGTTGCTGTAATGAGTATCATTTAAAGAAAATTATTGAATATGCTGATTAATGAATCGATTCAAAATTCACATTCAAAAAGTAAACGAAAAGTAGTAAAAATCAATATTGCACAAAATGTTAGTTAGTTCCTTTCTCAAATAAACGATTCATATGTGTTTCAGATACCATTATGTCAAGATCAGGATCAAGCTGTGCTGGTTTTGGCTATAACAACACTTATTTTATTAAGCAAAGTGGTGAAAGAAAAATTATTTTACATGTGCTTCCCAAACCAAAGGATATGGTGTCCCAAAGTGTAAGAAAGGAATGGATTAGCCGCTGTAGTAGACAGGATAAATTCAACCCTGACACTAGCAGGATTTGTTCAGATCATTTTGTGATTATTTTTTATTCTTGGCTAAAGTTTGCACCACATGGAAGTAACAATATAATTTAGTTTTAATGATATATAGGAAATTTTGTACTTTTGACTTTCCGTGAACAATTTTTAAAATTCAATGTATTTTTGTATGGTGTAAAATTTTTCCACTACTATTTAATAATAATAAATATAATAATGGTGTATTGCCCATTTTCGCATATTTATGCTTTAAACAGTATATATAAAATATAAAAGTTAATTACTTAAGAGTAAATGTATAATATGTATAGTTAAGAATGTTAAGAGGCTTTAGACAGTTTATAATATAAAAGTTAACTCAGGCTCAGGAGTAAATGTATAATATAGTTAAGATGCTTTAGACAGTATGTATAAAATACGATATAAGATAACTTATATAATTTATGTTGTATATTGAGGACGTAGAATTTAGCAATACAGTTAATATTGAAATTGTGGAACATATACTGTGCATATGAACATACAATACTGTTGGAGATGAGACTCAAATTTGTGCAGACTATAATAAGCGCCTTGCAGTAATATTTTTTTTCACCACTCTTAAATGGATTTATACTAGTAGGTATATTTGATGTTTGTGGGAAGAAGGTTGTATATGGTAATACCGATGTAATAGGTACTTTTTATCAATTTAGTTGAAATGGTAAAGATAGGCCAAATAATGAGATCTTTACGGAGATTATAGGAATTATTTTCGTTAGTAAGCTCACAGTGCTGATCCAGTTTTCTTAAAACATGTTGTAAGAACCGAAATTCAAATAGTTTTAGAGCAGCCGGACTATGATGATGAAGCTGATAGCACTTTCAAAGCTGAAGACATAGAAACAGCTTTGGATGAAATAGAGAAAGAAGATGCTTCTTTTAATCCTATTGTGTATCATTTGCAAAATTTTATATAAGTAACAAGATGTGAGGGTTATTATATTGTTACTTAAAAAATACTGTTTACTTGAAGTTCTTAGTTGTAGCTTATATATTCATTATTCCACTCTCACCTCTCCAGAAGTGAATTGCGTAGCACATTTTAGAGTGAAAGTAACCAAAGCATACTTACTATTTGAAGCATAGATAAATATATATATATTTGAAGCACTGTGGGTGATGTAACTTGTTGCAATAGATGCATAGAGTACTGAAGTTCTTTATCAATAGTGAGTCCAGGGATTTTGATCTCAGGTTGCTCAGAGTGGTTTTAGGATTAAGGTGTATATTTGATGTATGTGTGTGATGTTCTGTTTCTTGAATAAAATATAATTTGTTGTATCAAGGTTGAGTTAATTTATTTGCATTATAGCAGTGTGCCAAATCGCTGATTGCTTTCTCTGTTTCAGTTTTTAAATTTTCATAGTTCCAATTCCAATAACATGTGCCATCTGCGTAGATTATGATCTTTTTCAGATACATCTTATGTAAGGTCATTCACAAACAAGTTGAACAGCACTGGTCCTGAGATAGAACCCGAGTATAAAGGTCGACCTTTATACTCGGATAGAACCCTGTGTTACTCCGTTTATATTATATAATAGCTAACCCTAATATTATCATACAGTGTAGAGTGTAGACCATTAAACTAATAGTGTCAAAAATAGAATGTTTTAAGATTTGTACCAGCTTTTTGTAAATCGTCCAGGTATCCACAGAACAGGAAAGAAGCCTGTATCTCATATGGATAAACTTACAGCTTTCTCACTTGTGTTTCACATCTGCGGTCTTAAAAAATATATGTTTTAGAAAGTAACATATTTTTATTTTTTGCGCACCGTGTATCTGAGTTTTTGTATGGTTAAAATTATTTTTATTTATGCACTAGCTTCCATATAGAATAACATTTTCTGAGAAGCAATTATTAGGCTTTTCCAAATATGCATACGTTTTTGGCCCACACTGTATAAAAGAGTAGTCAGATTTTATTTTATTGTTGTCTATTTTTCTCTAATAAGCTCCTATTATTCATACTCTTAAGGATATTTTTCATACAAGATTTGATAATCCCCCGTCTTCTATTTACTTTTGGCTTATCCAGGTTTGTTAGAATTCAAAAACAAAAAGCTTGTAAAAAATATTTTCCATTCTTCATTAATAAAAAAAACCTTGGTAATTTCATAAGAAATAGTTTAGTTTTACTATCCATTTCAAATTTTGAGTTTAAACCCTTTTTTATAAACTCTAAACAAGAAAAATAGCCTTGCTCGTACGACTTTGCCATATGTACGTTAAGCCTTTCGCGCCAAATTTCGCGCGTGGCTACGTCACAAAAAAGCAGCTGTCAGTGAAAAAATCGGCAGATCGAACCATCCTGTCTTGTTTAAAGTTCTTGGGTTGCAGTTTTTCTAGAAAAACGACATTTTTTGTTTTATAATCATTCTGTGCTATAGTTTTATCGAGAAAATCGTCATATTTTGTTTTGTGTCGCTTTTGACGATAAGGTAACTGTCAATAATACTTTAAATATTATCCCGCTGAGGCATTAGTTCTAGTTGTGACATTTTTGTTGATAAATATTGATAATAAACGAAGTATGATTTATCCATTTCGCCAAAATTTTAAAATGTGACGTTGTTGCATATAAATAATCGCTAATTTACCCGTATCAACTCAAACAGTGTCCATATTCCTGATAAATTATTAGTAATTTGATGGAATGTGTTTGTCACTATCTGAGATATAGGTATTTTTGTAAGGTGACCAATGCACACTAAATTTTAGAAAATGGAAGGGGGCAACGGCGCTTCAGTAATTAAACGTACCAGACTATTAATAAAATTGTCAAGACAGGAAAAAAACACCTCTCGAAGCATCCGAAGTAAAACGCTTTCAAAAAAAGTATCAAAATGGGTGTTATCTTTACCTGACAATACCAGTGCCATTAGAACTGACGGAGCTGATCATAACCAATTATCGCAAGTTTGTTCTGTTAATAGTTCTGCAGGTAAAACGCAGTTTAAATGGGAAAGAGCCGATCTTGCAATGCATTTTTTTTCAGGATGTGCTCAAAATATCAGTGAAACCGAAAAGTGTTTCCCAGTATTGAACCACCAGACCGAGGAAAAAAGGCAAACTATGGGTAAAAATACTGTTAATAAAAATAGGAATGATGGAAATAATGACATGAATGACAATGATCAACTATCGCAAATTTGCGCTGTAAATAGCTGTGCAGGTAAAACGCAACTTTCAAAGGAAAGACTCGGTCTCTTTAAATTCATGTATGTTTTAGGTTCTGCTGAACACATTAGTGATGTCGAAAACTCTCCCCCAGTGCTAGCGATGGCTAAGGATGAAACTCAGATATTGGTTAAACACTCTGATAATAAAAATATTAGTGATCGTAGAAATGACGTGGCCGATTATGACCAGCTGTTGCAAACTTATGCTGTAAATACTTATGATGATGATGGTACAAATGACGTGACTGACAATGATCAACCATCGCTAATTTGCGTTATAAATAACTCTGCAGTTAAAACGCAGTTTTTAAAGTAGAGACTTTCATTTTAGAATCAATTATTTTTTTTAGGCTTTGATGCCAAAATCATGTGTGAAGCCAGAAGCCCTATCCCACTACTAAACAAATTGCCGCCGGAAGCTGAAGAGGATTCAGTGGTTGATGCTTCACTGATAGAAGCCGAAAGCAGCCAGGAATTAATAAATAAATCCACTATAGAAAATGGTACTTAAGTATACATTTTCAGACCGTAAAAGTGTTTCATGATTTCCTATTTTTTAGATACTCTGTCGTTAACATGTGCACAAACAAAGGCAGATGACGTCGACTCACCCTTTGATGACTCGGATGCTGACCCCAACTATTCGTCTTCCTCTTCAAGCTCATCTTCCTCGTCAAACTCGTCTTCCTCGTCGGATATAGAAGAAGTTAAAGAAAAGAAAGTAAGAAAAAGAAAACTGAAACCAGAAGGTTGGCAAAAAAATATCGCAAAACGTCGTCGGAATGCTGGACTTGAATATGTATCAACATCCAAAAGCAAAAAGGTAATTAAAGCTAGAGAGATAGGTCCACCTTGTGACAAATGCCGGTTAAAATGCAAGGAAAAAATTTCAACAGAAGAAAGAAAACAGATATTTTCTGATTACTGGAACATGGGAGATTTGCAGCGGCAGCGTTATTTTTTATCGAAATGTATAGAGCCTGTAAAGCCCAGATATCAGTACATAAAGAGGAACAGTAGTCGTGCTAGTAACCACTCATTTTACTTTTTAATTAGAGAAAACAAAATAAGGGTCTGCAAAAACTTTTTTAGGTCAACTTTGGGGATAACGGACCCACCGATCAGAACTGTAATACAAAAACAAGATCGCTTTACCAAAGGGATAATTTCCAACGATATGCGAGGCAAACACGGCCATCATCATCACGTAGATAATGACATTAAGGCAGAAATTCGGAAACATATCCAATCAATACCTCGCATAGAAAGCCACTATTGCCGAAAAGAGTCAAGCCGAGAGTATATTGAGGGAAGCAAAAGCGTCGCAGAGCTACACAGAGACTACATTAATATGTGCAAGGAAAGCAATAAGCCATACGCTAATTACCTAATGTATAATAGAATTTTTAATTCTGAGTTCAATATTTCCTTCTATATACCTAAAAAAGACCAATGTGGCGATTGCGTGTCCTTTGAAATAGCATCTGCGGATGAAAAGACAAACTTGGTTAGTCACTATGAGACACACTTGTTAGAAAAAGACTTGTCACGCCAAGACAAGAAAGATGATAAGGAACATAGCGCAGATAATGTTATAGTTGCGGTTTATGATCTGCAAGCGGTATTGCAGTGTCCCAGGAGAGATACATCTAGCTTCTATTATGCTTCCAAGCTAAACGTCTTTAATTTTACGATTTATGAACTTAAAACTAAAGAAGTTCAGTGTTACATGTGGGATGAGTCAGAAGGTAATAGAGGTGTATGCGAAATAGGTACATGCGTATTGAACTACATTGAATCATTGGAATCTAGAGCTATAGAAATGGAGAATAAAAAGACTGATTTGATATTCTATTCCGATAACTGCTGCGGCCAGCAAAAAAATCATGTTATGTTAACAATGTACCTTTATGCTGTCCAAAAATATGACTTACTTAATTCGATAAGTCACAAATTTTTAATCAAAGGACATAGCCAGAACGAAGGGGACAGCGTCCATTCGGTTATTGAAAGACATATTAACCGTTCCTTAAAATCAGGTCCAATATTCGTCCCTAATCAATATGTGACAATCGTACGAACCTCTAAAGTAACGGGCAACCCATATAAAGTCCACGAATTGTGCCACGAGGATTTTCTAGATTTAAAAGATCTCGCTTCTAAAACGGCAAGAAGTTTTACAAGAAATGATAAGAACGAAACAGTTAAAATGGCCGACTTTAAAGTGGTAAAAACAGAAAAGGCTGAACGAAATAAATTGTTTTATAAAACTTCTTATGCCGATCAATTTCAGATTATTGACATTAAGTCGTCTAGAGATTCCAATAATAAGCGAAATTCGAAGGATGCAAACATTAAACGCCTATACAAAAGCAAACCAGGAATTCCTGATAAAAAGAAAAACAGTATTCTAGGACTGTTTAAACAAAACACAAACAAAACTGTGATTCCTAGGAACTACTTCCCCTATTACAATAGCTTGTAATTGGAAGTAATAAAAATTTTTGGATTTACTTTTTTTTAGCTAAAGATAGTTAGGAATAATAACGGATTGTCTGATGTTTTTCATGTTTTTCGTATTGGTACGTAGCTCAAGAATATTTTTTAAGTTATCAAGGTTGTAACTCATTTCGTTGTTCTTAGTTTTTAAGGTATCTAAAAGTATTCAAAACGGCAATGTGTTTTTGTACTTTTTAGTAGGTATTAACTTAATCAGGCTACGAATGTTTTTTTTTAAGTTAGCTATTATTGTAATCTGTTTTGTGTTCTGTTCCTCGGTGCCAGTTCCTTCCGTTGATTATAAAACTACGATAACCTTTTTTGTACCTGTATCATTTAGTTTATTTCTATACAAAAATCTTAGTTAAGTAACATTATTATAGTTTCTAGTTTATTTAAACAATGTAAAAATAAAAAGGACATTTCAGGAAAAATTATTTGCTTGTTTTAGTATTTAATATAATAGACTAAAAATTATGTGGCATAAAATTTTTAAATTTTTAGTGCAAATTTTTTCAATAACAATGACACAAAATTAATTATTCTAGTTTTAGGTACATGAAAAAATATAATATAGATTAAATTATATTTCTATCATTTAAAAAGTAGTGAATTGTTAGCCTATAACAGCAAAACTTTGAGCGAAACCCCAAAATAACAGATCTAGATGATTAATACGGTATATAAATATTAAAAACTGCTCTCCTGAAAACTTTAATATTTTGAGTTGTGTCACTTTTCTTGCGTACCGACGATATCTTATGCTATACATTGCCAGCCTTTGTTGCAGCTCAGCAGCTCTCTTTTCAGCCATTCTTCGTTTTTTGAAACAAAAGAAAATCCTCCAGTCGGTTGGTTGCTTGTCGTTTGTCGTAACCATTCGCAGACCGCCACGTTGTTTTGGAGCTCAAATTTGGCAAATTGGGTATTGGACAAGAGTCTTTCATAAAGTCACTGCAATAATACAAAAAAGTACCTATAAGCTGAGCACAAAAGATCAATTGTTATGGTTGTAACTGTAAATACTCTGAAGGATGTTCACTTTCCAATTTAATAAAAGTAAATGTGCAGAACATTATACGCCGTGATACCCAATGACCTTTGATTGTGCATTTCCTACAGCATCCATACCCAGTGTGGCCTTTGAGCTATATATGAACGAGCTGGTGCCGGTGCATCGCAAATATAAGCATCCATTACGATTTTATATTTGACATGCATCAAAGGGTGTTGAAAATTTTTGTATCAAAAATCAGTGTAGCGAGAATCGTTACTCGATTTCCATGACCGCCTAGGTTTTTTATAATAAGAAAGTGCATACCACCCCAGAACTTACAAATGGTAAAATGACTACTACCTGCTACCACATGAGATACAAATGGCCAGCATGCTAACGCTCTGCGCTGGCATTGTTCCATCTCCCTCGAATGTAGAAACGACAACACACAACTGCAGAGTGTATGTTATTACACTGTACTATTACTTTTACGTGGTGTATACACAAAATTTTACTTAAAGCCCACACTAATGATTTAAACTTTGTCAGCATCCTGTACGAACGTTAGATTTCAAAATTCTAATGACCCAATTAACTTTACGTTATTATAGGTACATAAAAATGTTAGGTAGAAATCCAACAAATTACATTAAACCATTGTAAGCATCATGTAGGGACCTATACGGACGTTAAATTTGAATAACATTCCAATGAACCATCTGTACTTTGTATAAATATGTTAAGAATCTTAGGTGCATAGGGTTAGTTTGGGTTATAAATATTATTAAACGTTGTAGCTCCAATATTAATGGTACCTAGGGGTAATAAAGTATTTATCAATTTTTACTATACCTTATAATCCGTTTCAAAGTGCACAGAGACACACACACTTCCGCGTCTTCCCAAATGATAAAACAAAAATGGCTGCTATATGATGTGGATGTACTACCCCACTTTTATAGAGGAAAGAGGATACACATGAGATACACATGCCTGGTATGCTCACGCTGACGCTTGCGCGCGCACTGTGCCGTGCTTCTGAATGGTGGAATGTAGATACGACAAGACACAACTAAAGAGTGTATATATAGTTTTTTGCATCATGTATGTATATCGCACTTTTACGTGGTGTATGCAGTAGGTACAAATATTGCATAAAGCATCACACATACATATGACTTAAACCTTGTAGGCATCATTTACGGACGTCAAATTTCAACATTCTAATGATCCTTCTTTACGTTATATAAAAATGTTTAAAATCTTAAGTGCATACGGTATACAATTATTAAACATTATATCACATAATTCTATCAACAAAAACATAGGTGTATCTCATATGTGTACGTCAGTACTAGATCAACAATTAGTTTCATCATAACATATTTTGTTTCTCACGTGTATATCTTGTAGAGACGTAATTTAAATTGGACGTGCTGTATGGGTACTAACCATGTTGCCAAATTGCGTTATAAATTTCTCGCTATGGCCCTCCGCTCGCTACGGTGGCGCAACCAAAAGAAACTATACACATAATCTCTAAAAAATAAAAAAATATTTGAGCTTGTACTCGAGACACCCATGTGTAAACATATCCTATATCGAGATCATCGACATGCAAATCTAATGCCACCTTAAGCTGCATTTACATTCAATTTGAAGTCCAAGTCAAAGTGCAATTCGCAAATATGTCATTTACATTGAACGAATTTTTAGGTTACGTAATTATACGTATGGAATGTTTTCTTTTGCTTGTTGTAAATTGCCAGATAATTACTTATCATTTTTAAGAACAGTTCCTCGTTGAAATCGTTTTTTTTAATTACATTGCCTTCAAAAAAATCATTTTCATCAAAGTGGGGCCCTTCAAAGTTCATTTTACATGTGTCCGAATTGTTTGATACAAATGTTAATTTATCCCAACACAAAATTGAAATTTACCTAATCGATAGATAAATTAGACCTATCCTAAACAAAGCAACATTATGAATATTAAGATAAACAAAAATAATCTAACCTATAAATTTATTTTCTGCTTGCGTTTGGCAAGCAGCTTGACAAAATTCAAAGTGCACTTCAAAGTCAACTTCGAATTTTGTCCAATGTAAATGCTATGTGCTGTCACCATATGACAAGCAGGCAAATTTCAGCTTGAATTTGACTTCAAATTGAATGTAAATGCGGCTTTAGGCCGCGTGATACCTGAATATAGGCAGCCACTTATTTCGATTTGGTTGCTTGGCCGTTAGAAACATATATTTAATACTCCACTGAGCTACGAGCACTTGAAGCAATTCACTGGACCATAAAGATACACTCGCGTCTAGTTCACCGATCTTATATGGAGATCGGTGGTCTAGTTACGGCGGATTTTCTATTTGTCGGACCTGCGTTTGGCAGCAGTCCGGTGTCATTCGAATATTTCCCTTCACGCATGGCCCTCCACTCGCTCCGGGATGGAATCGAACAAATCTATTCCAAGGCACTTGCGTCTTCACACATGGGTCTCTTTTGAACTTTTCTTATGACCTTCGGCGACTGGCCGAATGTCGGCAATAATTAAGTTGTTTCGCATGGCCCTCCGCTCGCTACGGCGGCGGCGGGGACTCAAGAAAAGGAAACTAACCAAACCTAACCCAAGGCATACCCAAAATCAAGGAAAAAAAATGTTACAAACATTCTAAGAAATAATTAAAAACATAGCTTGGCACCAATGATAAGAGAATCCCTAGTCAAAGCTTGGCACTGACGGGGATCGAACCAGCAACCTTTGCATCACAAACACACTCTCCAACTACTGACCTATTAGACGATTACAAGGGATCCCGTGCCGCGAAGACATAGGTAATTCTGCCGATTCGGCCAACGTCGGGTCGACAAGAAAAGGTCAAAACAGATCCCTGTCAGAAGGCGCTACTACCCAAGACAATCCTCAAAATCAATAAAAATAGAAGACAACTTTGAAAATATATGAACTAGCAAGTACACATGCGTGAAAGTTGAAAATTACTGTAGGTAGACGCGATTTAAAGATACGGTGTTAGTCAACAATGTAATGTGCGCGCAACTCTGAAGGACGGTGACCGGATTCGCATATACTTTACAGCAATTTTGGGCCTTCACGCATGCGCACGTGCTAATTCATATATTTTCAGTCCATTTTTCTTGAGTTTGGGCATTGTATTGGGTCAGTTTTGTCTGGTTGAGCCTCCGGGGTGAGCAGAGGACCACGCGTGAAGTGAAATTTTAGACCAACATCAGGCTGTTGCCAAATGCGCAGGTCCGAAGGTCGAAAATTCGCTGTAGGCAGACGCGAGTTGTGACCGGGGTCTCGGAAGGATCACGAGTAGCGAGTTTAAAGGTCAAGGTTCATAGAAGGATAGAACATCATAGAACTTGAGCAAGTCTTGTTTGTATGCAGGGGCGTAGCTACCGCAGTATCAGCCGTAGCAATGATACGGGCCCCCCCCGAGCTAGAGGGGCCAGCAACCGTACGTGACAAACGTTTATCCACACCGACCACTAGTAAAATTATTAAATTTATCAATTGTAGTCTACATCTTACATCTAATATCAGAAATGATAAGTAGAACATTATTCAATCGTTTTCTAAACCATATATCGACAAAATCCCATTCCTAATGAATAAATAATAAAATTCCCAGCCACAGCGCTACAGCTCTAAATTTAATTGTCTCACGCCTCGGGTAAATACCAAATTATCTTATGCGTGTCGTTGGTTGTGTCGGTAAAGTTCTGATTTCTCGTTTGTGAAATGAAATAGAATTTAGTTTACCCCAGACCCCAGACTCCCGAGAGTGGTGCGATTACGGAGGGACCCAAACTAACCCTATAGCCCTCCGTAGGTGCGATAAAAAGGAAAGCCAAACAAAAGAGAGCTGATGCTGATACTCTCTCTCTAACACATTCGCTAAATTTAACGTGGAATTCTTATGGAAGGTGACAAAAATATAAACCTTAACGTAAAACTTCAATAAATGTTTCGTAAAATCCGCTTCGTCCGCTAGTGGAAGGCGGGTTTTTTAACGATTTTAACGACTTCTGGGTAAAAATTGGGCGTGATGGCACCCTCAAAAATTTTCGCCTTCGGTGAATTTGCCTGTGTGCAGCATCTCTGCTGCACCCACAACTCGGACCTGAATCCGCCCTTGAGACGGTGCCTCATAAGATAGTTTGATACAGGGGCCACTCAGGTCTAGCTACGCCACAGTTTGTATGGCAAACTATTCTACTTTTTATTCGCCTTAAAATAAATTACATTCCCTTCTTATTTCCATGATAATTTAAAATTATTTTTATATTTCCTAAGATATATAAACAAGCATTTTCCGTAAAAATTAGTTCAAGATATTATAAAATACAATTGACTTTTTTGTCTGAACCATAAGAGTATCATTTATTAAAAATCATAAAAATAGGTGTAAATACTAAATATGTTCATTATTTCATTTCATTAAAACGCGTATTATTTATTTATCTAATAATTAAAACTAGTAATTTTTTATTTTTCATTTTAAAATTATAGGCATATTACGCTCTTTCTGTCCTTCTAATGGGCGCAAAACCTTCCGCGCTTAGAAGGAACTGGGAGTGAATAATCTCAAATCGAAAGAAAAATTTAAATTTTGAGAATTTAAAATTATAAATTGAATGAATTTACGTATGTCAATGCGTAGGCTAAAACGAGTTGTCGCCGAGCGTATAAATTAGGCCCTAGCTCAAATGTCAGAGAGTAGGGGTGGGTTAAGGCGCCATGGGCTTGTAGACAGTACAAGCGAGAAATACCCCAAAGTTGAAATATGGAACTCGTTTTAGCTTAAGCTTCGCGACAAAATAAAAAATACCGGAAAAAAATTGTTATTTTCCCTATCAAGAAAACCGACCAGTAAAACAACAAAAATAAGTTAGAAAATTAGGTCAGATATATATACCGGCAATTTATCAGTATTAATAATTAAAAAAATAATCACCCAAAAATTAATCAAAAATCAAAGTCGGTAATAAGCAAGTACCCAAAAAATATTAAACGAAAAAAGTCGGTGAGAAACAAATACTCAAATATTCAAAAATAACTAGAGCCAGTGATAAACAAAAACTCGAATATTAATCAAAAGTAAATCAAGAACGTTTCAATTATTGAGCGCAAATAATAATAAATCAGATACTTACTTCAGCCCCCTTGAGAGGCCCCCTTTGGAATGTTAATTAAGAGTTAATTAAATAAAATAGGTAAATAGACAAACAAAGGATCGGTTTATTACTGTTAAGTGAAATATCACAGCAGATCATAAAAAGAAAGAATAAGGATGAGAAAATGACCAGTAATTCTAGCGGATTAATTTTATGGTAACACTGTATTTCCACGAGAAATAGTAGGCTTTACTTGGTGAAATAAATCACACGCTTAATCTAAACAAACTTCGAAATATTCAATTGTAATTAATGATGATCGCTTTAAGCCTTAATAAAAAAACGTCAGTAAAATATGATGAAGGCCAGCGATGCTGCAAATCTCTACTCGTTATGTGTTATAGGTAAATTCAAATAACTCGAGTAATCACTTCATTCTATGGCTAACTAACGCGCGTCAAATCAGGATTCGTTACAGGGCCTATGTCTATCTGGGCACCGTCTATAGATATTCTAATAAGTCCGCTCACTCCAGCATGCCGTGGAAAATACTGCCGTTGACCTTGAACACACTCAGCCACTGTACAGTAAACGAATGGGTGCAGCTCATTGATTTGTATAAGAGTGGATAAGCAATAAATAGACCAAACATGGCAAATTTACGACCGCGAAATGTAAACAAAGATATTTCTATTTGGACTTGCGCATTAGAAAATTAGTAGGAGCTAGTTGTTGCACCGTGAAGGTAAATAGGCAGGCCCGGACTTCGAAAGTGATTATTTCACCAAATATTCGGTAGAGGAGTCTTGCCGATTGTGAAATGGGTCCCAGTTAGCATAGTGAAACAAACAATAAGGTATAAATAAGTAATACTTATAATAAATAGACTTACTTGAGATAGCAAATCCCGGGCATTTTGCCTCGAATCGAACTCGAATTATTAACTCAAAACGCCGCGCCGTCAAAACGAAAACACGTCAAAGACAAAAGCCAAGTTCGATCCTGACCGACGCCTGCTGAGACGGCAAGTGTTTTAGTGCGCATGACAACACGGCATCTTCTTTGTTTATGTTTTTCCATTTTGCGTCGATTTTGTCATGCGCAGAAACCTGTTTTTTCGCCCATAGGTTGCCACTTTTGAATAGTGCGACAGGCGGCTATTGCTGATCCACTCCTATACAAATCAATGGTGCAGCTACGGTTACGATCAATATGAACTGCCGCTCGATTATTTTTATACGGGGAGCGTTCTATTAGAAATAAATGATATGAATATGATTACGTATTAATGTTTGGATTATTTATTTGTTATGAACAACTATTGACATTATCTGTCTCATTTATAGCTCATTAATGATACTACTTTGTAATAGTTACTTAGTATTATTATAAATAAGTAAATAATTAACGAAATATTATCTACGATATGGATAAAAATACCAGTAGGTACAACTTGTATTGTTTAATTACGAACACAAGTTACAAAATATAACAGGAAAATAGCGACAATGGAATAATTTTAACCTGATATTTTCGGCTGTCGATAGGTATCGATATTTTATTACATTTTGTTATTAATAAGACAAATGCGTTGTCACAGTGGATGTCGTCTTTAAAAAAAAAATTAAAACACCAACTAACCTGTGCCACACCCATAACTTAACCCAAGCAATAAAAGTGTTTTCCATCTAGGGTTTTTTTATTCTTAATTAGTGGTTAAAACAGCGATCAAACTCACTTATACTCATATATAACTCAACTTATATACATAATTTGGGCGAAGGTAAATATTAGAAATCCACAAATTTTACGCTATTTTGATATTCTTTGGATTCATGAAAGTGATTTTTCAAAGCTAGGCATGTAACGACACGTTTTGGAATTTTCGTCTCGCAAGAGAGATAAAGCATATGACTCTCTCTCTCCCTCTTTCTCTTTTATGGAATCGGTAAAGAATTAATCAATTTTTATGAGACGAAGTGAAACTAACCGAAAGTTGATTGGACGTCTAACCCAAATCTATTAAAATTGATTATGACGCATCGGAACTGCTTCAAATGACTAAAACGAGTTGAGACTAAGTGAAACTAACCGAAAGCTGATTCGGCGACTCATCCAAACTAACCAAATCTTAGATTATAACATATCGAAACCGGTTCAAATGATTAAAATAAGTGAGATTAAGTGAAACTAACCGAAAGTTGATCCGACGACTAACCCAAACTAACCAAAT
Organism: Pissodes strobi; assembly: GCA_016904865.1. NCBI lineage: Eukaryota > Metazoa > Arthropoda > Insecta > Coleoptera > Curculionidae > Pissodes > Pissodes strobi. The sequence goes on along the minus strand of MU193483.1, from coordinate 4,519 downwards.
CCATTAAAATTGATTATAACGTATCGGAACCGACTCAAATGACTAAAATAAGTTGAGACTAACTGAAACTAAACGAAAGTTCATTAGACGACTAACCAAAACTAACCATCTAACCAAATGTATTAAAATTAATTATATCGTATCGGAACCGGTTCAAATGTCTAAAATAAGTTGAGTTTTAGTGAAACTAACCGGAAGTTGATTCGATGACTTACCCAAAATAACCAAGTCTATTAAAATTGATTATAACGATCGGAACCGACTCAAATGACTAGAGTAAGTTGAGACAAAGTGAAACTAACTGAAAGTTGATTCGGCGACTAACCCAAACTAACCAGATCTAATAAAATTGGTTAGAGCATATCGAAACCTGATCAAATGACTAAAATAAGTTGAGACAAAGTAACCGAATGTTGATTAGACGACTAACTAAATGTATTAAAATTGATTATAACGTATCGAAAGTTTAAATGTCTATAATAAGACGAGACTAAGTGAAACTAACTGAAAGTTGATTCGGCGACTAACCCAAAGTAACCAAATCTATTAAAATTGGTTATATATAGTGTATCGGAACCGCATCAAATGACTAAAATAAGTTGAGACTAACCCAAACTAACCAAATCTATTAAAATTGATTATAACGTATCGGAACCGACTCAAATGACTAAAATAAGTTGAGACTAAGTGAAATTAACCGAAAGTTTATTAGACAACTAACCAAATTTATTCAAGTTGATTATAACGTATCGGAACCGACTCAAATGACTAAAATAAGTTGAGACTAAGTGAAACTAACTGAAATTTGATTAGACGACTAACCAAAACTAACCAAATCCATTAAAATTGATTATAA
>JAEQML010063187.1:0-23413 GCA_016904865.1 Pissodes strobi | reverse complement strand
TTTTTTTATCTACGTGCATATGAAATACATATTATGCATGTGAAAGTGCATAAGAAATTTCAAATTGGTCTAAGGCCAGATGTCTTTGCACAAAAGCAAAGACAAAAAACCCAGATTTTCGATAAAAAAGCCGGACATTTAAGAAATGTGTATCATTAACTTTAACAAATTTTGCAATTTGTGCAGAACATCATTGCACATAAAAAATGTTAGATATTAACATTAACTTAACTTAACCTAAAACCAAAATATTTATAACTTAATTCTAAATCAAGATAATTTCTACTTTAGGTGCAAATTACCTATATAGGGTGTTCATTTGAAAACTTCCCACCACGGATTTATCGAAAAGCAGTGATTAAAAAAAACGCCAAGACACGTCAAAATATTTGTCAAGGGGGACAACTTTTTAACCAAAGACTACTTCACCCTCTGCCCCCCCAGGGTCAGCCCCTTAAAAAATTTAAATGGAAAGGGGGGTGGGTCGAATGATAGATCATTTTAAAGGTCTTTCAATTCCCTTTATATTTCATGTATAATGTCCTATACCTATCTCCAACTGTTTTTGAAATATTGACAGTTGAAAATCGACCATTTACCAAGTTTGCCAGCCTGTAGAATCTAAACGGCTAAAGATAGAGCAAAATGGTTTGTACTTTGCTATCTTCGTTTTTCATAAGCTATCGTTTGACACTAAATTTTTATTTAACCAGAGGTTAAGAAATTCCGGTTAAATTTACCCTCTGATTAAATCTAAAATTAGTGTCAAACGATAGCTTATGAAAACGGAAGATAGGAAAGTGCAAACCATTTTGCTCTATCTTTAGCCGTTTAGATTCTACAGGCTGTCAAACTTGGTAACAGGTCGATTTTCAACTGTCAATATTTCAAAAACAGTTGGAGATAGGTATAGGACATTATACACGAAATATAAAGGGAGTTGAAAGACCCTTAAAATGATGTATCATTCGACCCCCCTTTCCATTTAAATTTTTAAGGGGCTGACCCTGGGGGCAGAGGATGAAAGGGGGTGAAGTAGTTTTTGGTTAAAAAGGTGTCCCCCTTGACAAATCTTTTGACGTGCCTCGGTGTTTTTTTTAATCACTGGTTTTCGATAAATTCGTGGTGGGAAGTTTTCAAATGAACACCCTGTATATTTATTAACGTACTTATAGGAAGAACCAATTTGTTAGGGTGGTCAACTGGTGAAAAGCTACTTTTCGGTAGTGACAAATTGTGATATAACGACACGCTAATGGGCCAGTATTTAACGATCCTGTTTCGTTTTTCACACTTTCTATAAAGTGACCAAGAAAGTGACATTTTGTATTTAAGATAAAAGTGAATTATTGTACAGTTTATATAACGGGGGTAGAAAAAGAATATTACAGAAAATGCTTTGTTCTTTAAAAAAAATTTCCATTGAATAAAAAAGTGTTGAAAAGGGAAGTTTGTTACAAAATTCCGTAAACATGACACCAAAATAAAATTGTTGCACTAACATATCAATACATGTATTTCTGCAAGAGTTAGACAAGTTCTATGTTTATAATATAGTTATAGCAATTATTTAGCCTTGACTCTAAGAATATATAGTGTTTTGTTTTATGTGTAACTTAGAAAAAAACTTGGCTACCAACCCTTCATTTTGCTTTTTTGTTTACCTTGATATCTTTAAAAACAAAAAAAAAATACAACAAATCAAAATGTTATCAAGATAAATTGAACGCACGGTACCAATGTAAATGAGAAATATAGTTTGTTACTTATTAGATTTAAATTTGCTTTTAGGAACGACGTCTTAATATTGCCAAAAACAATAATTCATTAAAACTTCTGAGATACCTAAAGTTTAAATTATAGCTATTTGTAATGACGACATACTGGCGGCAAGAAACGTTTGTTCCCTAATATTTATTTTCCAATAAATTACTAGTGGCTAATCAACAGGAATATTCCTTGTTATAATGAACATAAAAATCTATAGTTGCGAACCATGTAACTATGCCCTTTTTAGCGAACAGTGCAATATAGCAGGAGCGACTAGTTCAAATTGTCATTAGGACAATAAGCCACCTAACAATTTCTCAACAAATAAATGATCTGATAATAAAAAACAAAATGTAATACAATTTCGTAATACCAAAGACAATTAACTGTAAATTTGTAAATTGTCTTTGGTAATACCTTCAACTTAGATTAAAAGATGTTCATTCTATAGGTTAAAATTAAGGATATTAAGGATATTTAGTGAAGGTACCATACATTAGGGCTAGAAATCACCTCTTATTATCATAATTTTGCTATAAATACCAAGTATTTAAAAACGATAATAAGATTAACGCATTTTTATGTTTTTCAAAATAAAAAAACGCTTATTTTGATAGAAATGTTCACTTTTAAATTTTTACGAGGTTGGTTCAACCCCGTAGAACCATACAAAACCAGTATTTTATCTTGCCCCTAATAAAATGTATAAGTTTTACCGTTTCAAAGTACTCCTTTAGAAAAAAAAATTGTGTGTGCTCAAGACCACACGATAAAAGAGAAAACTTCAACAAGCGGTGTCATCGTTGGTCAGAATTTCGATCCGAGCCTTCGTTGCAGATACGGGCAAAAAACGGTTTTCCCCCAAAATCCCCCCTTAAATTAGAGCCTCGATCCCCCCGTATGGTCTCAGGTGACCCCCATGGGGCGCACCTACCATAAAAATTTCGACCCCGTACCTCTCCCGTTCTCCCGAAATTAATTATTTAAGTTTTTCCTTCTCCCCCTCCCCTGGCCAAACGGGGGGGGAGTACGGGATCCCGTTTACGTCCAGGATCTTATTTTTACCCCGGCTACATTCCCTACCTATACCACGGTATAAATAAGTATATACGGTAGGTTCACTCGAGACAAATTTCCAATTTCGCCGACAGTTTTTACCTTCAAAGAGAATCCGGATCAATCTCGTTCGCGGCCAGTTGTGGCTACACTACGAGGGAGAATTTACGGTCAGTGTGCAAACACCTTGTCTGTGCTGTTGGGTCGCGTTGAATTAAATAATTATTAAGATCGTTACTATGGCGAGATATTGTTGTGCGGATAATTATTGTATTACAAAAGTGGGTGACGGATTTTCATTTTTTAGATGCCCCAAAGACCCTATCAGTTAAGATTTATAATAATTTTTTAATAATATGCAGTTTTTCAATTACACGTATAATCGGTTTAACAAATATGTCTTTATTAAAATTTTGTTATTTACCTAAATATGGATAAAGACAAAAGTAAGAAAAGAAAACAAGTACGGTAAAAATTAAATGCCCGTCACTACTAGCGTGAGCAAAAATCCGTTTATGTTTTAATAATTAATTAAAATATTAAAAATTAAAATATTAAAGTAAGTTGAAACTAACCCAAAGTAACCAAATTTAGGCGACTAACCAAAAACATTAAAATTGGTTATAAAGTACGGAATCGGTTCAAATTACTAATATAAATGGAAACTAACTGTAATTAACAAAAAGTTGATTGCACGACTAATCAAAACTGGCCAAAGTAACCAAAAGCACTAAGGGCTTAAACCTATAGGAACAGATTAAAAATATTAGTTGGCTACTGACATAATTTTAGCAAAAACATTTAAATTGGTTATAATGTATCGGAACCGCTTCAAATGAGTAAAATAAATTGGAGCTAACTGAAAGTAACCGACAGCTGATTGAATGACTAGCCAAAAGAAACTAAAAGCACCGAAACCGGCTAAAACGTATCGTAATAGATTAAAAATATTGGAGTAAGATAAAATTAACCCAAATTAACTGAATTTTGGCGACTAACCTTAACTAACCAAAAACACTAAAATTGGTAGTAACGTATTGGAACTGGTTCAAATGACTATAATAAATTTAAACTAACTGAAATTATACCGAAAGTTGATTGAACAACAAAGCTAACCAAAAGTAACCAGAAAAGCGAAACCATAAATCAAAATAGATTTAAAATATTAAAGTAAGTTGAAACTCACTTAAATTAGCCGAATTTCGGCGACTAACTAAAATTAACTAAAAACATTAAAATTAATTATACTCGTAACGTATTTGAACCGGTGCAAATTCTAAAATATATAAAAACCAACTAAAACTAACAGAAATCTGAATGAATGACAAACCAAAACTAATCAAAAGTAACCAAAAGCACTAAACCGTATCGGAATAGGTTACAAAAATTAAAGTAAGTTAAAACTAACCAAGACGAGCAGACCTTTGACGACTAACCAAAAGCAAAGAATATTATAGTACACAATAGTATTTTCTTTGCCAAAAGTAACGAAAAACACTAAATTTGATTATAACGTATCGAAGTCGGTTCGAATGACTAAAATAAATAGGATCTAACTGAGACTAACCGAAAGTTAATTAAACGGCTAAACAAAACTAACTAAAAGTAAGCAAATGCGAAAGAACGGTCTAAAACAATTCGGAACAGATTAGAATTATTATCTACCGCAACGTCATGGCAAGTTATATATTAACAGATTTTCCTATCTACGAGTGGAGGGTAATTTTTCAGGTCTTCATATCGGCACCTTTTTTTATTTTTTTATAATTATGTTAAAAAATATTATAATGTTAAAAAGGCATTTCTTTAAGTTCAGTTAGTTTTAATTCATTTTAGTCACTTGAACCGACTCCGATACGTCACAATCAAATTTAATGTTTTCGGTTAGTTTTGGTTCGTCGCCAAAATTCGGTTAATTTAAGTTAATTTTAAATTACTTTAATATTTGTAATTTGCCCGATACGGTTTAGGCGTTTTTGGTGCTTTTGGTTAGTTGTTCACTCAACTTTCGGTTCGTTTCAGTTAGTTCCAATTTATTTTAGTAATTTGAACCGGATCCAATACGTTATAAAAAATTTTAATGTATTTGGTTAGTTTTGGTTAGCTGCAAAAGTTCGGATAATTTGAGTTAGTCTTACTTTAATTTTTTTAATCTGTTCCGATACATTTAGTTCTTTTTGGTGCTTTTGATTACTTTTGGTTAGTTTGGGTTAGTAGTTCATCACGCATATGACATCATGTGTGTCAAATGTAGCATGCAGTTTTTCGCAATTTGATGCCCCATAACAGCAAAACAGAAACATTTTCAAGGTTAAAAGTACTACGGCAGACGTAGCGCGATGAGAGAAATTCTCACAAATGCAGCCAATCATTTGAGAAATGCACCCGGTTAATTGGCTATGTTAAAGAGGACGCCAAATAAGTCAGCTAGAGTAGTGGAGGACAACTCCGTCCGCAAAGTCGTCTCCAAAAACTGACAATTTCGCAGAAAATGTGAGAGAAATACTCGTAGCGCGACTAATGAAGTGTTTAGACTTGTAAGAAGCTATAAATTTACTTTACTAGCTTAATTTGTCCTTTTTATATTTTTTAATTCCCATAATCTTTCTCAGGTACTTTGAACCTTCTGCTTTATACATGTTTTAATAGATGAATCAAGTTACAAACTGTCAAATAAATTATTTTAATAGGTATTACCTTTATTTATAATGTTTTTGAATTTAGTATACGTTACTATTTTGTATAACTTTATTCATTTGAATCACGTATTAAAAATTACCTTATCGTGTATCAAATAATAACCGAGGAAATAATTTTGCATCAGCTAATACTTTTTGAATCTCCCCTCACAGGCTGCTTGCTGCTGCAGGTAGAGTAAAAAACTAATTTTTTACCGTGCTGCGGCTTTTGCGTTTGATCCAAAAACATCAAACGATTTTTGCTAAGTGAATCTACTCGATATTATTTGTACTCTGCCTATACGGGAACATGCCAGTAGAAGGAGCATATATCCAAGCGTGACGCGTGAGGTAACATATCCGAGCGTGACGGCACGGTCTCATTCAACCCCCCAAATAAAAAACGCAAAACGCGCCTAAAGAAGTTTTCATTTCGAAAAGTATTCACTTTTGGGGGTTCGTTTCAACCCGTTATATTGGCAGATATTACAAAGCATGTTCTTTGCACGCTAAAAACGAATATGTAGGTATATCAAAAACTGCCGTTTTATACTGTGGTATAGCATTTAAAAATGCTATTACACACCGAAAATTAAAATAAAATTGATTTGTTTCACTGCTTTTTAAAATACAGAGCAAATTTCAGAAAAGAAAATATTTTTAGGCGGTTTTAACCATCCGCTTAGAATTGAGTTTTGCAAAATCGGTTCTTATTTCATCCCTAAATCCTAAAAGGAATTTGAGTTTCCATCTTAGTGAAGCAATCATATTTAATATTGCTATTTTTTAATAATAATTTTATAGAAAAGGTAATGCAAAACAACACGAGCAAAAGTAGTTTAAAAACAAAAGGACTTTTACTGTGTGTAACTTTTTCTTACCGCAATTAAGAATCCAGCGCGGACACAATTCCTCATTTTTTAACATTTTTTTCCAATAGCAACATACATTACCAGATATTGTTTTTAAAATCGGTGAACGTAAGAGGAAGAATTCAATCAGAATGCACTTGCAAAAAGAATATCTTTGAAATAACCAAATTTACCAAATAGTAATACCACAGCTTATACCGATTCGGTACGGTATAAGCTGTGGTAATACTCCTTCCCCTCAATAATTGAAGATGGCAAGGTTTACTTAAAAAACAGGCGGTATCAAAAAGCCCTAGATTTAAGACACCGACAAGCAAAGCGGTCTATCAAAGAGAACGCGGCAGCCCTTTACGCTTTTTGAACTCATTACCGCCGCGCGACATCGCGTTGCCCTGATTTAAATCGAGCTCTGCTAAGTCCAACATACATCGGCAACACCGCAAGGCGTCGTTGTATCGGCCTCATGGCAACCGAAATCGCACCATGTCGAGAGATGCGGAATATTTAAAATAATAGTAAAATTAGGTTTACAAGCCGCAGGTGCTGCGCTCTTAAGAACGGAACCTGAAGTACATTACCGTTTCGGCTCGCTGGGCGTCTATTCCCTGTGAATTGTCTTTGATATAAGTAATTAATTTCCGTTCTTCTAATGCTAACCACTTAATAAATAAGTTCTTCTCTTACGTGCTCCGAATGCTGACCACTGATATATAAGTTTTACCTTGTACACGGCTGGATTCGATTGCTAACATCTTATTGAAAGTATTCTGCGGTAGCAAGTGAGTTGGATGCAAAATTACAAGTGGGGGGAAGGCAGGAGCGGTTTTTCCACAGTTTATGGTATAAACTGTGGTTTTACTTTGCGTCTGGACGAGTCGAAGCGTCTCATTGCTTTGTTAGTCGCCGCCCGGTAATTATGTAGTTTCGTGTTATTGAGTAAAGTAAAGTATTTTTTGCCATGTTTCGGCAAAATAAAAAGGTGCTCAAAGATGATGAGTTAGAACAGAAACTGCGTGATTTGTACCAAAAAAAAAATTAGATGTCAAACACGATATAGATTTTAACATTGTGACGTTGCTCTGTGTGTTGTACCCTGTTCCACTATCACCACTATTAAGTAGTTTATATTTTAAATGTTCTATTATTTTTATAAACTATTTTTTCATTTATTGCTCAGTATTGTTCATATTAATATATGTATTTCCCTAAATAAATAATAGGAACTTCCTTTTTACTTGATTTTTATTAAAAAAAAAACTAAAAAATAATACTTACCCACACAATAATAAATAAAAAATAGCAAAACAATACATTACAATTATTATAAAATCCTTCTCGCAACTAAAACGCCACACTTCCAAAAACTCCCGCAACAGCTCCAAATCCCGCCAAAAACTGGCCAGCAACGCGGGAAAATTGAGTCTGCCTTGCCGCCACAGTGAAAGGGTTAAAGCTACTTACTTATACATTTATTAGTTACTTATACATTTATTATCCACAGTTACAACTATAATGGCATACTAAGATATACATATCGCGTTTATGCGCAGCTAGTGCCGCCGTTCACGCTTGCAATCGTGATTTGCGGGGGTGCATCACTGTCACGGGCTAATCTTCTAAAACCTAGTTATGTGCCGTTCGATATCGCTGCAGTATACTTTCCCGGGTTACTTACCCTTTAAGTCTAATCTAGTGGAGCGTTACCAAAAGGCTTACGTAATGATAACTTGTTTTGAGTGATGAAATATGTAATGGCTTTGAACAGAGGTCTCTTGGCCAGGGGCATGTAAATGCCCTATTGTGAGGGGTGGGTAGCTGGAAATTGGGCGTTGCCCTTTCAATCAAGGAACAAATGGGAGGCGAGCTTCACCAAGTTCGCCTTCCAGCGGAGCAGGCAGGACAGCCAGGCAGTGAGTCTGTGTCTGAGTTCGTCGGTTATTTTGTTGTTCAGGCGATCTCGGATCTTGATAGAAGAGAGACGTTGCTCTGTATATGGGCCCGTGTTTTGGTTTGTTCTGTGGGTCATAGCGCACGTTTGCTATGCTTGCCGTCAGTGACGAGCCGCGTATACCAGAATCATAGAACTTGCAGGATACCTTGTCTATGTACTCCTCAACAGTGTCAAGGTTTGACCATGAATGCAAGTCTATGATTCTAGTATAGCGATTCGCCGAAAAGGCAGCTCTAAGGTAACGGTTTTGCATAACCTGCAGCGCCTTTTTGTGCGTATTTGCCACAGAACACCATACAGGGGCCCCATACAATAACCTTGGCCTGACTATGGCACGGTATATGCTGACTTTGTTCGCAGGGCTCAAGAAGGATCTTGGCCTGATCAGCATATTTAGGCTTCTCTGAGCAATTGCGTTTTTCCTGCGAATTTCAGTCATATGCCCGGTAAAGTTCATTCGTTTGTCGAACACTATACCCAAGTACGTTAGTAAGTTTAGTTCTGTCTTTGGGACGTTCAAGTTTATTTTCCATCTCGTATAATATGGGAGCAGGATGTCAAGGTGTTCTAGGAGTTTAATTTTGGCTACCTGCGCGATTTGGGATTGCGAGTAAATTGCCGTGTCATCGGCGTAGAGCACTAAGGAAGTATTTGGAGAGGAGGGGATGTCTGCTATATAGTAGTTAAATAGCTGTGGGGACAATACAGTGCCCTGCGGGACACGGGCTTTTAACGGCCTAACAGACGAACTTGCCCTGTGTATGCGTACTGAGAGGGTGCCCGGCAAGGTATGACTGGACCAGAGCTGTCAGATACAACGGGAAGCCAAGCTCCACATGCATCTTGTACAGCAGGCCGTCATGCCACACCCTGTCGAACGCCCTCTCTATGTCCAGGAGAAGGAGCGCAGTGCTTTGGCCTCGATTGAAGCCCTGAACACTGTCATGTGGAATTTTAGCTGCCGGCATGGCGGTGTTATGCCCAGCCCTGAAGCCAAACTGCTCCATGGGCAGCACAGCGAGTCCATCGGCTGCGCCACTTATCCTGAACAAAAGTAGCTTCTCCGCCACCTTTGCATGATGGGGAGAAGGGAAATCGATCTGTAGGAGCCGGTTTGCCTCGGATCTTTGCCTGGCTTGTGGATCATTATGATCTCGGCATGTTTCCAGGAGGATGGGAAATGCTGTAGGCGAATGATGGCGTTTACAATGTGCATAAAATAATGATGGATTTCTTCGGAAGATTACTAAGAGTTAAATAGGGCAGCGTATCGTTTCCAGGCGCTTTGTTTCGTGTCAAACCATTTAGTAAGGCCCCGATCTCCCCGGGGTGACAAGCAGCTTTGTCATCACCGACGGTGGGATGGGATACTTGTGCGATTTTAATTTGGATGCAATGTTTGAGATGCTTGCATGGGCAGGGGTGGTATCAGGCGTTTCCCTATGGAGCCCCTCCAAGAAATCAGCGGAGGCCTGTGCTTTGCCTTCGTCGGTCATCATATCATTGTCGTTGTGCTGTATAGCTGGCATGGCTGCAGCGGCTCCTCTGATTTTCCTGGTCAGGCTCCACAAGGATCCGTCTTGCGGACTTAGAGAATTTACGTATTGCATCCATTTGAACGACCTGTACTCGCTAATTTGATTTTTAATATTGTTTGTTAATTAAATTATGTGTATATGGTCGATTCTCGAGCTATATCTTTGCCATCCTCGTCTCATGACGTTTCGTGCGTTTATTTGGATAAGGATGTGATCTGGGAGGGAGTCTGCAGGGCACTCTTTCCTAACAGAGTGAACTAGTGTGTCACGGACACGCTGGATGATTGAGATAAATGATTGGACTTGTGCCTCTAGTTCCTGGATGTTATCTATTTGGCTGGGAACCACCTTTACTTCATTAAGCCTACGCCTGAACTCTCCCCAATCGAGGCCGCCTTGGTTCAAGGAAAATCACGATTGGGAAGTGATCAGAGTTCAGGTCATTTATCGCTCGAAGCGGCGGGATGTCAGCGATTCACTTTGTAACAGCAATATCCAGGTAGGAGGGGGTAGGGGCCCAAGCATGGTAGAAAGTTGGGATTTCGGAGCGGTGAAAAAGGAGATCTGGGTTATTCTCTATTGCGCGGTACATCATTTGGCCCCTGGCGTTTGTTGCTCTAGCGTCCCACACTACGTGCCGGGCGTTTAGATCGTCAATCAACAGGGACCTCCTGTTGTCCGGGAAGAAAGCCATGAAGTCATCATAGGTAAAGGGAGCGAGCGCAGGAACGTAGGCCCCCGCAATACGCAGGCCGTTCTCGGTCTCAATGCAAATGTGTTCTGCTACAGAGCGGATGCCGTGGACTCTTTTGTATGGAATCGATCTACGTATCAGGCACGCCACGCCTCCTCCGCGCGGATTGGGCCTATCAGATCTTTCGATCTGATAACCCCAAATCTTCAAAACAAACCAAGGGCACAGAATAGCCAACAGTCAGAATATCGACTCTGGGCACCCGCCGTTGAAAATGCCGCATGAACAGACGCCATTTTGTGGGAATAGACCTCAGGAGGGTACTCGCCTAAAGCTGCCAGGTTCGGCGTTAGGGTGCTTTAGAAGAATAGAATGAATAAAATAATAAATTTACATTTCTAACGTTTTATTGATTTTTCCATATAATTAATTTATTTCGGTTAACTGATGTTTTGAAATTTCTATTTATACATTTTATTGTGTAAAATAATTTCATACTTAGGTAGAATTTGATCACATATTTTTTCGGAAAACTTTGACATGGATGGTGAAAAGAAACATGTTTACATTTATTATATAAATCGTGCATGACACTGCCTAATACACTTTCTTCAAAATATTCATGAAATAAATAATCTAAACTTGAAACAAATCGGATGAAATTAGTATGCGGCATTTGCAAATTTCTAAAAAAATCTGAATGTGCGTTTTGATAGGCTCGGAAACGGCGATAGAGCGTGGAATCATCTAATTCCCGGTGAGCCTTACCGTACATCGTGTAAGTATCACATGTGTGTATTGAAAAACATTTTATAATTAAATACCCACAAACATACCTAGTAAAATTTTGTTGTAAAATGTCGTCATTCTGGTAATCTGTTTCAGTAATAAATATTATTTCTTTTTCCTCCAAATGCCTAGTATTATCAATATCCTCATATGCAGCTGATTTTTCCATTAAATCAGATAGTTTTAATACATTTTTATCCGGGTCACCTTCACAATTTGCAGTTCCAGAATGAAGTAACTTAACACACATGAGGTACTACAAAAGGTTCAGCCTTTTGCCTTTTGTTTCGGTGTGTAAAAGTTTGACATTATTTGATAAATTTAAACGGCTCCTTTTTCAATTCTAGTGTAGTGTTATAAAATTGTTTAGTTAAAATTTATTATATAGATACGAATAATGTCAAACTTCTAGACACCCAAACAAAAAGCAAAAGGCTGAACCTTATGGAGTACCTAGAAATCCCAAAGTCGCAAAAAACAGACGTTTTAAATACGAACGACCAACTGACCTGCTCTTTAAACACCTGCATAATTGACAGTGCAATAAAAACAAAATACCGCCAGACGGTTTAGTAGGGCATAACAACTTAGATTTTAGCATTCAAATACTCTTGATAAAGGCCTCACCAATCCGAAACATATATAGAGTAATATATCTTATTAAATTATTTTGAAACATCTAAAAGTAGTGTACAAATTATCCCTTGTATTATTATTCAACGATGTTTCACAAGGATCCTACCGCAGAAACTATTCATTGTATTTAATTTTTCTATCCGTATAATTGTACAAAAAAATATAATAATTAAAATAATGTAACACAATATTTCGAACCTCAAAAAATCTGCAAATATTAAAACGAACCGCTACTGCTCGGGACGACACGAGAAACAGTAATGACCGAGCTATTCCAAGCAGACGCCTATGAACCGGCAGGTTCTATTCCCAAGTTTAGGTTATGTATTGTTTTAGCGGGAAACTCCGAGTCGGTATTCTGATTCTTGGCTATTCTGTGCCAAGGGTCTATGCGGGTTTCCAATATGAAAATAACCGAGAAAGGATTATCATGCATAAATTGCTTAAACTCGCACAATTTGTGCCTGATTGAGTTACATTTCCAACTACACACTTGAAACATGAAATAGGCAGTTTTGATTTATATTTACAGGTGCATCTGCAGCGGTATTGTTAGCACTTACGTTTCGAAAATTTATGTTTGTATTTCGGGCTTGGGGTGGTCTGCTTCTTCCCAGGGTGTCCGGAAACTGTTCCTCATAGGACTGCCTCTCCGGCCGGTCTTCTTCTCGTTCATGATGGTAGCTTTTGCTTAAGCCCTGGCCTCTCCGCTGGCCAGCACGTTCTTGTCCTTGCGCATTCTGGCATCCGGCCTTGCCGGTGGCGGTCGGCGCTGGCACATATGTTTGCTTTTGTTTGAGTGGCGCTAATTGGTTTATTTTGTAAGTGTAAACCGGGCACTCTGTGCTTATAGAGCGATGCTCACCGCCACAGTTCACACACTTTACGTCATTTGAGTTGCATGACGTAATTTCATGCATGCCCGCACACTGACATTTCTTCTGCAATAAGTGGCTGCGTGTCCGAGCTCCTGACAGCGCTTGCATTGCATGATTGGCTTTTCTGACAAACAGTTTTCCCATGAAACCCTTACGTCTAAGATAAGTCGGCATTCTTGGTTCAAACCATATACTTAACGCTTGAGGGTGTACCCTGTGTCAAGGACGACAAGATATAACGGCACTCTAGTACGCCTTATTAGATAAATACTTTTAGCAATAATGTTATATAAGTCATTTAACTCTTTTTTGATGTCTGTTATGTCGATATCGCCATCTAACCCTCGTAATACGAAGGCCTTAGTTTTCTGCGTTGACTCAGCATAGCTGTGATATTGCACGCTATCCTGGTCAAGACTTCTCTTTAAGAATGCCCAGTCTTTTACTTGCTCGCAGTATACAATCACAGTGTTTTTTGTATATTTTAGCGTATATTTCGTGATGTTATATTTCTTTAGATCTGCCTGTAGGGCTTTATGGCTATTGGACTTACCCTGTATAACAATCTGCGGCGGGGGCTTTGTTTCTGTCTTTGCGACGGTGTACCTTTCGTTTCCCGGTTCGCTGCTCAGTGACTTGCCGGAGCGAATTTGAAGTGCTGAGATTATGCGACGAGTTTTCGCTACTTGGGTCATCATCCATATCAGACAAGGGCTCAAATCGGTTATTCGTTGGGACAGGTATTTGCCCCCCAACGTTTAATTTCACGGCCTTGATGAAAGGGTTAAAGGAGTACTATTAACCCAGTCCCCTCCACCTGCTTTTAAAAGTGCTAATTTACGATAATCCTCTCAAAGAATATCAAAATAGCGTAAAATTTGTGGGTTTATAATATTTACCATCAGCAAATAATGAATATTAAAGTAAGTAGGATTGTTTTATCTTGGCTTATTATGTTTGGTTATTTACTAGGTTATTTAGGTAAGTAAATGGCATGTACGTAGCATAATGCTTCAAAATTTGAGAACATGTAATACTTTTTTGAAAGTCAAGTACCACTTCATTTAAACTATAAATAAGGCTATGAAGTAGATAATATGTAGTAAATAGGAATATGTATGTATTGTATCCATTAAACTTGTTGGAGTGTCTACTAAATTGTTTATTCCTTATTGTCAAATATTTGTAGTCATAATAAGTAAGACCAATAAAAGTTATTTAGCAATAAGATTACTTGGCCCTATTTGATCCCATATTAAGAAAAGGTGGAAATTGGATTTATTTGTGCAAATAGACCTTGTTTGGACATATTTTGTTTCATATGGATGTAATGTAGTGTATCTAATCTTTTAATCTTATCAAGAACATATAAGTTATTTATTTAGCCGTCATTGATATTTTCCCACTTACTCGACGTACCTACTTAGTTAAAGTTTACAAAATTAAAATCTGTATTATTTATATATTTATTAATAAATGAGGAACCTTATTTTATTCAATTTTTACTTATACTTAGTAAAAAGTTACTTTAATGTGTGATGGCATTTACAAGTTAGAAAATAATTATTAAACTAGCTAACAAATATCACAAATAAATGCACTGCAAGATAACTACAAAACCTTATTTAACAATTTACTCTTAAATGCCATGAGTGAGCAGCCGAATGGATGTATTTAGTGTGGAATTACTCTCTATTGGGCTACTAATTCCATAGTTTATTTATTTATTTATTTATTTAACAAGTACTTTACAGAATTATACATTCTAAATGGTACCTAAAGACTATGTATATAATACGTAAAATACAAAAGCAATAAAATATATTAACATAATACGTATTACAGGGGACGTAGAACAACATATTAATAAGAACGATTTCTTTTAAAAGTAAGTAGTGTAGAACTAAAGGTATCGCAGCTAGGGGTCGTCAACGTACACCAAACAGCAGGAGTTCCGAAAGCACTGTGACACATCGTTGATGATAAGCAAGAAGAGAATTGGCCTAATGTGTGATCCCTGAGGAACACCCGATGGCCCCGCAAACTCTTGAGACGAAGAACCATGAACGGTGGCGCGCTGGCGACCATCAGTAAGGTAGGAAGCGATAAACCTTAAGTAGTTGCCCGATATTCCCATTTTGTGAAGCTTCTTCAACAAGTCGGGACACGCGCTATCGAAGGCCATGGACAGATCCGTATAAATTACATCGACTGATGTATTTATAAAATCCTGAAATACAGCCAAATTGGTAGCGGTAGAGCGTTTTTCGTAGAAGCCATGTTGTTCAGAAATTATATAGTTTCTATATGAGCTGAAAATTTCATCTGTCAAGATTGACTCAAATAGCTTGGGATAGAGGATAAGATTGAAATTCCCAAGGAAATTCCCCTATAGTTATTAATTTCCGATCTGTCTCCAGACTTAAAAACAGGAACGAGATTTGACTGCTTCCAGATTCTTGGGATGCTTCCAGTATTAAACATTGCTTGAAATCATTTCCATAGTGGAACAGCGAGTGAAGGGCATCCGTTCAAAAGCATCGGGGAGGCCGTCTGTCCCAGCACTCTTAAAAGGATGCAATGCTCTAAGTCGATTGGCTATCTCGTCAGGTGTAAAATTATGGTAGATTAAGTCAGTTGCGTACTCAATGCCATCCAAATCACGTATTTTTATTCCTGCGTGATTACAATAACATGATCGAAAATGTGCGGCAAGAGCTTCGGCAATATCTGATGGCGTTTCAAAGATTTGATCGTTACACTTCATTGTACCAGGAAGGGACGAATTTGAGTTGTTCAGGCTTTTCACAAATGACCAAAAGTTCTTAATATTTTCAGGTATCAAGTGTTCTGTTCTTGTGACATATAGTAGATAGCACATCCGTTCGAAACTTCGTCTCCTTATGTACATGTGAATATGTAAGGTAATTCGAATCAAGTCCACAATGCCTGTATCTTTTATATAATCTTTTCTTTTGTGCGATTAATTTCTTTAGAGGATGATCAAATCATTTGGGGTATTTATAAGTTTCTTTGGAACAAACTGATTGATTCCCTCGAAGAGTGCTTCGTAAAAAGATCTGTCACTGGGATTTTCAAAAGAAGGCCATTCCACCCGAGAATAAAAACGATCAAGTTCGAGAAAGTTGGCCTTTGCAAAGTTGTTTATACTATGAAATAGTTCATTACATCTGAGCTGATGAGTAGGGAGTTTGAAGTGAATTTGATTTAGTAGTAATTCCATTCACAATCATGTAATAACCTGAATGATAATTGTCCAGCAGATCTTAGAATAAAACCCAAAACCTGCAAGACCCTGATTGTAATACCACTGTGCTGCTCCCTAAATGAAACCTTCCTGTCGAAAATAATTCCAAAATCCCTAACTTTGTCCGTTAATTGCAACTGGACATTATTAATATGATAATCAGTAACTATTCGAGTTTTATTGCTAAAAAATTTGGAATTTTTTGAATTTTATTGTTAAACAATTCATCTCGGTCCAATGCATAAGACACTCAAGGTTCTCTTTTTTACTCTTTGTCTTCTGCCTGTTAGAAAGCACCATAATCAATTTGAATCCAGTTCCTCGTAATTTCGCCAAAAACTGCTGAAAGTTTACCCTGTTGAATGCCTTGAAAAAGTCTTTATACCTAAATGGCATCAACCGGGCAGCCACGACACCCAACATGGCAGTTTCATATAATACTAGGGGGTAGTAATAAATCTACCTGTGACAGAACCATGTTGCTTTTCCACAATGATTCTTTTACATACCTAACTAAGCTGATCATAGATTAAACTATCAAAGGTCTTTTGAATAGCTGACTCTTTGGTAACCCTCTTATAATTATCAATCTTTTCCCTATATCCAGTTTTAAAAATCGGTATTACATAACTCTCCCTCCATTCATTCACAAGCTCATCCTTTGCCAGTGACTTGTTAAATAAAATGTGCAGAGAAAAACGCTATAAACTAAGTTAATAAAGCTAAAGTATAGGCAGATATACAATCAGCATCAGTACAGTACTTATCTTTTTGTAGCCTTGTAAAATTTTATCAAAAACTTCTGATATATTATTTGTTAGCTGAGGTTAAATTTAACTTTAATTTATAAATTGGAATGAAATAATTCTGTAATGTTCATTAATGAATAAATAAATAAATAAATTAATGTCTCTAATACCAATATCACAGGTTCTTTTGAAATAACATTTTAGCACTTGACTACTATCACTAATTACAATAAACGCTTTGGAAAAAATCAGCATATGAATTTGCAATGCCCTTTCATTCTCCACCATTTTATTATCAAAGAACATACATTCTGTAATATCATAACTTTTATTCTGCTCGTTAATATATTTCCATAATGTTTTAGGATCCCCAGAAATATCGCGCTCCATATTCGCTAAGAATATTCTATCGTAGTAGAATATTCTTTGATATTAGCGAAATTTTTTAATTAAAATTTGTACATAATTTAGTTATTTACAAAAAATATATTATTCTATCATTAAACAAGCAAATATCTTTAACCAAATTGACAACAATGAAGTTATGATCATTAATTTCATAAGTAGTTCTCATGGTTCATGTGTTTAAAAAGCTAATGGAAAAGCATTTATAATCATTCTGGGACAATACATTGAGCTCTGACCAACCTGAAAAAGCCGCTAATCATTCTAAATATTTTGAGATTATCATCATAAAGTAAATGCTCTCAGTTCCCAAGATAATTTTTAATATCACAAAGAAACAGTCTGAACAATAGCGCGCTGGGTACACTTGAAAGAACCTCAATAAATACCAGATTCAAAGTTTCCATTCTCCATTCTAGAACCACCTCACGGATCGCTCATCAAAATCAATTACTCTGAGCTTGGCAATGAGTAAATTATGATTCACCGTGTCAAATGCCCTGGATAAGTCAGTGTAGATGGCATCGGCTTGACGATTCGCCTCCAAGGCCTTCAGCAAAGCTGTCTCATTCATATGAGACAGTTTTGCTGAAGGCCTTAGCGGGGATCGTCAAGTCGATGTTTGGAGACCATAGACTTACCGCTAATAAAACCGTTATGACGTGAGTCAATAACTTGTTTACGCTTTCAGCTCAATTAATTGTGCACAAGGCTGTCGAGCAACTTAGGGATTGCTGATTTTTAGATAAGCCTTTACAAATATTTACACATTCCTCCTCCCCTAATTTAAAAATGGATACTATAAGGGTCTCCTTCCAGATCCCCACAAACTCAGCGTCAGCAGTGACCTATTAAATGACATGCATAGAGGCATATGCCATACCTAAGACTACTGAGTAAATACTCTGGTATACCATCTTCTCATTTTTACTGTATTTATAGATAAATAATTACTTTCCCTAAACCTAAACATTTATAAGAATCATGGAAGTAATCAATCTGATTAACAATAATTAATGTTGAGGCAATTTTAGTGTTTTCTAATTTAAAATGATGGGGAACTATGATGATGACATGAAAGCAATTGAATTAAGTGCCATCTAAGCAAATGTATATGCTTTTTTTAGATTTGATGCAGAAAATTATGTTTTAATAGTCGTCATTATCCAAATAAAAGATTATAATATTATTTAAATTATATATTAATTTTGGATTTTATTATTATTATAAAATTATTTACCTTATTAGGGCACTTTCTCATAATGTGTCTCTCCCTACTCTTATGCTGGCCTATCATGCTTACTTCTCATCTCAAATGTCCTATGCAATGTTAAGCTGGGATCATAATTCTCATGCAACAAAAATTTTTGGTCTGCAGAGGAGATGTGTGCGGGTCCTGGCTGGGCTTGGATATCGGGATTGCTGCCATCAGTACTTTACCTGTCTTCATGTACTTACTTTTCCATCCTTATTCTTACTGTGAATATACTCTCAAAACATTCAGTGTAAAAGTGAACCAAGTCCATTTAACCATTGTCAATCGTTTGACGTGCATGAATTTAAACGAAACAGAAGGCGGCAGGAGCTCTCAGGACCTGGCTTCTTGTATTCGCAAACATCTGAAAGAAAATGCTTCCACCCATAAAAGTATTATCCTTTTTTGTGATTCTTGTACATGGCAAAACAGGAATATTAAAATGTCCCTTACGCTTCTAAAACTTGCACAGGACCCTGATATGGCTGTGGAAACAATTGCTCTAAAATTTCTAGTATCCGGTCATTCCTTTTTGCCCAACGGCTCTGAGTTTGGGGTTATAGAATCATCAAGCAAGAAACATCAGAATATCTTTGTTCCAGAGGACTGGTATAATATTATCAAAAACTCAAAGAAAAAGAGACCCCACTATAAAATAATTAAAATGGAACGTGATGAATTTATAAGTACTGCTGCTTTAGAAGATTCTATTACTAATTGAAAGAAAGACGGTGACAACGTTCCTTGCAATTGGCTAAAAATGCGCTGGCTTCGATTTGAAAGAGGGGAAGAGTTCAAAATAAAGTTTAAGGAAACTTTTAATGAACTCTGACCATTTCGGGTATTAGATCTAAAGAAAACCAGTGGTCCAGGACGGAAATTGTTGTCATTAAGTCATGTTCAACAAAAATGCCTTTACGTTTCAAGATGCCCGATATCTAAAGCTAAAAAAGACGACATGACTGATCTTTTGCCTTACATTCCTTCTGTGTATTACGATTACTTTAAAAATTTACCACTTATTAATTCCACTAGAGCAGCACCACAAATAACCGACATTGCAGATGATGAATTTATTTATGATGAAACAATTTAATATTTAAATCAGATTAAGTCGTGCATTTTGTTTTTTTTCCTATCTTAACTATAACAAAATGTTCACTGGAATAGTGAACCAAGTCCAACATAATCGAAAAAATCATGTTGGACAAAGGCAAGATATTTTTTCGAGTGCCCACAAATAATAAAGATATTTAAGTTAGGAATGGAATAAAAGTATCCCACTTAAAAAACGTAAAATAAATTTTACTGGAATTAATAATTTGCATAAAACTATTAACCGTGTTTACTTAAATTTAGTTTTTAAGGACTTGGTCCACTTCAGCTTTGAACCCCTCATATATCTACCACTGTCTTGCCTATATTAAGGGAAATATCTCCCATTTCTCCTCACATGAAAATGTTCATAAGCACTTAACTCGTAACCGCAATGACATACTCCCTGATTTTCACACATTATTTCTGCATTAAATTCTTCAATGTCCTACCACACCACATAAGGGTGCTAGAGTTTAAGCAGTTTATTTCCAAATTAAAAAAATATTTAATTAATAAGGCCTTTTATTCATTTGAGGACTATCTCCAGAATAATTTTGAGACTTGAATTAATTTTAGAACTAGTTAAAACTGTATCTTATCGTACTTCTTTTTGTTATAACGTGCTTGTCATTATTTTAAGAATGTATGTCTTTACGTATACTTACGATGTAAAAAGATTTTAACCAATATTTTAATTAAAATAGTTAGTAAGTTTTTTTTAACTCTGAAACCTATTGTTTTCCTTATCTGACTTGTATACGCATTTTTTGTTATGCTTTATACCAATAAATATTTGATTTGATTTGATTTGTTAATTAAGACTATTATCGCTATTATTGTCTCTATGAACTGCTCATATATTACATTTTAATCAAGATTTCAACTAAAAATAATAATATGTACTTACTCAAACCATTGTTAAAATATAATTGCTTTTTCCTTTCTGATTTGTTATTATTAGTTTTATTTTACTGATCAGGAACTTAGTTTTGAAAATCATATCTTAAATACTGCTAAAAAGATATATCTTCAGCATGTTACACAGTGTGGTTCGTTGCTATGTAATTAGAGCACCACATAGCGATATGCATATATTATGCACTCGATAGGGAATCTTATTCACATAAATCTCTGTGGATCTCGTATGACCCTACAGAGCATAATGTTTTGTAGGCTACTATTTATACAACAGAGAATACTTATCATGAAGACAGCATGTTTATTGTATGCAAAATTCGGTCTAAAATTATTATATGTAGTAATATAATGCGTATAAAATACATAATTCTGTGTGTGAATTTATCTTGGAATGTATCAATTCCTGCCATTTGGTATTTACTTTATTAAAAAAGGTTTTTTTAAATATATGCGAAGAAATTGTTTAATAAATATGAATACGCCAAATTACTCCAACTCTAAGGTTTAGGAGAAAAGTTAAAAATTTGTTAATTGCAAGATGTATTAGTTTTATTTTTTTATTTGCATATCTTAGTGGGCTTATATTTTTCTTTTATTATTGCAGTATGTACGCCTATGTTAAATCCATACTATTATTTAATGTATAGTTTTTTTTGCATAGATACTGGTCCTTTTCTATAATAGGGAATGATTTTTTTTATTTGTTTCTTCTAGCATAAGATCAGTTTTGGTTTTTATGTATGTTCTCAAAATAATTATTAAACCTAAATTTTTATATGGACGTCCTCTCTTCCTTTAATAAATTCTCAATGAAATTATTTTGGATCTGACAGTATTATTTTATTCTTGTATGATCAGAATGAATTCACTAATAATAATTATGGGGTTTTCTTATGATCTGAATGTTTCTGTATGCGTACCCTACATTCTTACAGTTATTTTTATACACAATATGTTTTAACAGACTGTTAAAAGGCAGCATCGAGCTGAGTATCAAAAGTATAAAGAACAAGTCAAAGCCCTTGAAGAAAAACTAGCAATGTTAAAGGAAAAAGCAGCATCTGAGCAAATAAAGCAGAAGAAAAAATCAAGAGTTCCTGAACCACAAGGTACACCTACTTACTCACATTTTTAGTGCTAATATTTATAAACTGCAGGTTAATTCAAACCAGAAATTCACTTTTCCTCTACCTTTTGCAAACGTCTGTATTTAGAAAACTGTTTGGCTAATCGTTTAAAAAGTGTTTGTTTGTAAGTGTAGATGTGTTTATTGACTCTAATTCATTTTGCTAAGTTTCAGTTTTTTAGTTTCAGATAGACTTGGTTCCATTTCAATAGGTGTGTTTTTTAAAATATAACGCATTTTGATTAGATTGGTAGGGTATTTTGTCTATGTGTTTGTTACCGGGTTAGCTTTAATTACCTAAAGAATTATGTAAAGAATATTGGTTTAATGTTAAGAGCTTTCTCATAAATGCAACAGGGATGCCCTTGCTTACAGGGCAAGTGTGCCTATTCTTCTTTAATAACGTTTAATTTTGGTTAGCGATATGATGAGAATTTCACGTACTTCTTTTAGTGTAAATATTGAGTTGGTCCAAACTTTGAATCCATTTAGTTGTGCCTATATAAGTTTCATGAAATTTAATTTACATTTTTACGGTAGTCGAAGCATCCTGATTCCTGGATTTACTCTATCCATGGGCGCGCCGCTATATGAGGTCAAAGGAAAGCCTTTGCTCCACTTTCTCTTGATTTTATAAACAATTTACACTAAGCGCTCTCTTGCTTTTTATCTTTTTGTACATATTTTGTTTTTGTGTAGTATGTAACCCAACCCCACCTACGATTAGGTAGTTGTTCTTCCTTTCCTTTCCTCCCATTTTCTTTGGGCTTAGACGGTTTTCCCATCCATATACCCAGTTTTAAGTGCCCTTGCACCATCCAGGCTTAGCTAGAGCTAGGACGAACCTCCCAGATAGGTTACACCGTTAATGGAACTGTGGTAATCGTATTCTTTATATACTCAAAAATTAAAGATAAAGGATTGAACATAGTACTTCTGATATGACATCCTCACCCTTTTTTTTCAAACTTTTATAAACACTAAAACTTTTCACACCAGTTTTTTTTGCATTGCTCGGCTGGTGTTTTATGCAAGGGGGTTTTGTACAACGAAGGTATAACCGGTCTCGGTTAGGGGGCTCTGAGATTCCCGCAGGGTCTATGCCCCAATCTCCTCCTACCATGCCTCCCCATGCAGGGAGACTTGAAAGTAGTCCTAATAGGAATTGATCATTCATCCTTTTTTTCAAAATACCCTTTAGTTTTGTGACTATTGTCGGATATAAAATATTTAAAAAATGGAGACAAAAAATTTTTAAGAGGTACAAAGCACCATTGAAATTTAAATTGAATAATGTTCACAAAAAATCAAAGGCAAGACAAATTTAGAAAAAATAAATAAACACGTTTGGTCACATTTTACCTTTGATCAAAAATATAAAGGCTACACCTCATGTTAAATGTCATATTTGGAAACACTGATTAATATTAGAACTTTGGTTAAGATATATCTTAAAACTTTAAACTTAACGATTCTTCAGACACGATTTAATGTAGTATCGTTGATACACAAGTGAAATCAGCAGCATCATTGTCATCTACTCCAGCGCACTGATCATGTAACCAACGTTTTCATTTCAAGCAGAAAATTCAACCGCCGCGCATCTGTGAGGACAAAAATGTCTGGTAAAAAATAAACATTTTTCGTCATTATCTTTAGCGTCATCCGAGTCTGTATCACTTTCATCGGCATTTAAAGACGGAGTTGGTATGATCTTCATCTTGGCAGAAAT
>JAEQML010063186.1:0-23414 GCA_016904865.1 Pissodes strobi | reverse complement strand
CATTGAACTGGACCAAATTTCGGTAGCCCCAAGTTTGAACTTTCTCCAGGTCTTGATTTATTGCCGTAATCTGCTCCTGTCTGCGATGATGAGTCTCAGTCGCTGGGAAGGGTTTTTCTGATCTAAAGTGGGAGACAAGGGTACTGTCATCTGCAAAACTGTAAACAGGATTTTTTGTTTCGCTCAGCAGGTCATTAATATAGATGAGGAACAGAGTTGATGAAAGTATTGCGCCCTGAGGCACGCCCGCGTTGATGGTGAATGTGTCCGAGATGTGTCCATCGACTGCAACGTGCAGAGATCGGCTCTTAAGGAAACTGGCAGGCCAGCTGCAGAGAGAGGCTGGCAGTCCGAAGGACGGTAGTTTGTTGAGAAGTCCGTCATGCCAAACTCTGTCGAATACCGAATAGATGGGTAAATCCCGTTTCCGTAAGACAGAGAAAAAAGCCTGGAAAAAACGGGTGTTAGTTCGTTGGCGCAGTTCTTTAACACGATGGCAGGTATTCCGTCCGGTCCTGATGCCTTTTGCGTATCTAGTTCTTTAAGGATTTTGCGAATATCACAGTGAGAAAACTTGACTTCTGCCATGGTAGTGTGGATGTTCGGTACAGTGGGGAGAGTCTTGCCTTGTTTTAATAGGATTCTAGTAGCGTAGATAAGACATTACATAATCGTATTTCACGCGAAATCGCAGTTTAATTGATACTAAACAATTACACAGACGCATACATTTAGCATACGCTTACGTTTTCATATTTTGACAAGACCTGTGTAGTCTATACCAGAGAGAAAAAAAACTAGAAGGATAGGTGACAACAAGCGTCTGCACATAAATTTCACATAAATCCAGTAAGCGAATATTAGAAATACACTATGTACTTATATTTTATTTTATTCTATACTAGTAACTTTATTAGAAGCGTTGAAAAAAAGGTATTGAGAGAAGTCCAGTGTCTTGCAATGTAGTTTAAGTTAATTTCGGTTTAATTTCAATCTAAAACTAGCCAAAGTTCCCCCAAACTATAACACTTTTGTCATATTAGTGTGCATCTTTCTCTCAATGCTTCTAAGAGAGTTACTAGTATAAAATTAAATGAAACAGAAATACATATCGTATTTTTAATATTCGCCTACTGGACTTATTTGAATTGTATAGTATAGTATAGACTCAGGCATGTAGTCTATACTATACTATACATGTGTCAAAATATCAAAACGTAAGCTTACGCTATGTATGCATTTGTGTAATTGTTTAGTATCAATGAAACTGTTATTTCATGTGAAATATTTGCATCAAAATTTTAAATGTCTTACCTAACTACTTGATTCTTCTTCTTAAAATGCCAAAACATATACGTTCCTTAATAATTACCAAATGGTTAATCTCCCTAAATCATGGTCAAAATGAAATATAAAACCTCTTTGCCTTAATCCATCTGAATGAAAGATACAAATATTGCGAGATATTACTTTCAGCTGCAAAATTTACCAGCTATAAAGGATTTTGCACGTTTTGAGTATCAAGTTATTTCATACCCCGCCTCGAACAGAGAAATCCCGTTGGAGATGTAGCGCTTGATAAACATAAAAATGGAAAGGAAAATATATTGTATTTCAAACCCTCACCTACTGAATTTTTTATAAATTTAAAATGCAAGCTGGATGTCAATGTGTATTCAGCTGATTTCGTGTGAAATATGAAATGAAATTAAATTTCGAAGGTCTTATCTAAGCTGCTGAATTCCTATTAACAATATTTTATGTAACAAGTGGTTAAAGAGGTGTTTTTTACGATGTGTGTCATTCAAGTATAGAAGACACTAATTTTGTTTATGGCTATTTAAATTTATATACTAGTTTCGTTAATGTTTAGGTATGCTAGAACATTTCTTTTTTGCTTTTTTGTATTTGGTGAACGGTTTGTTCCCCTGTCTTTCGGGTAGTTGCTTTTGGTTTCATGTTTGCGTCTCCCTTTTTGTGTACTAAAAGCCGTCCGACGGTCAAGTAGACACTTCCATTTTGTCTTGTAGAAATAAAGAATCGAAATCACCTTAGAAACTCTTAGTATTTAGTTTGGAACGTTTATTAAACAGAAAATTAAGAAATAATACTTATATTAATAATAATAAAAAAATAGCGATCTGACGACTATACGTTATTCCTGGTAACCCTTTAGACATCTGAAAACTAGCAGATGCTGTTTCTCTGGATTTATTACCCAGGAAATCAAGAAAAGGTTATGAAAAGGAATACGAGACATTTACAACTTGGTGTAAACAGAAAAATGTTCGTAATATAGCTTCGAAGTCAGTCCTTATAGTATATCTCTCCAAGAAGGATAAAACCTTGAAATGTTCACCTTTGTGGTCATGGCCAAATTTGTTCTTAATGTGAAATAGAATATTGATGTTGGCAAGTATAAAAGGAAAAGCATTCTTAAAGAGATAGAGGGTAGAAATCTAAGAAAGCCAAGCCAAGGAATCTTAAGTTTTTTCTAGAGCGTTCATTGAACGTTTTATTTTATTGGAAGCAGTAGATGAAATTTTTCTACCGTCAAAATTTCTTCAATACTGGGTTTGACTGCGAGAAGAGGTTTACAAAATGACTACATAATATACAGTATGTCTGACGATCGGGTAGACAAGAGGACAAATGGACCAAAAATTGCATTTCTCAATAAAAAGTCATTCTTCATAAAAAATTTTTGCTTCTTATCAAAAAGTTAGAATCTGTATTGGTAATTAGAATAACTTGCAACACGATTTTCTTATTAACTAAAGCGAACCTAACACCGGAGAGTCGTGTATGCAATATCCCGGCTCTTGGTGTGGAGTTCGTGAGCGCCACCAGTTCTGGCAGCTAAATTGAAAAAGCTCCGCTGGTGTTACGCGGGATTATTGGCGCGTTCTACTAAGCAAGAAAACACAACCTTACTTTACCGTTCAATTTATTGGCTTCTTGATTGTCTAATCTCCATTAGCCATTTCTTGCCACCCTATATAATTATTCTCCAACAAAAATAAACTTAATAATTTCAAACGAGCATGACGTATTAAGTCCACTGAGACCGCATCCTAGCTGTACGTCGACCCAGAAAAATGCACCGCAGCAATTTACACAACGAAGGAGGTCACTGTGTGTAACAATTAAATAATAACATATCATAATTTTTGTATACATGTACATATGTTTTATAGTAAATACTTAGTAAAATTGGCAAGTATTTAGGATTACAAAATCCAGAGCAATACACTCGGCATAGATTTATAAGATCGTCAGCAACATTTCTGGCCAGTTTGGTGTTGATATCCTCAGTCTTATGCCATAGAGGATGGAAATTATCGTCCGTCGCTAAAGGCTATATCGAAAACAGCATCCAAAACAAAGTGAAATCTTCCTATAAAGTTTTTAAAAATAGTAACCCAGGCGATACTAAATATAATTCGCCTTTAAATGATAATGTAGTCCTCAGTAACCTTCGGTACACATGAACTTAACAATGCTACTTTCAAATCAAATTGTCATAAATAAGTCAATATCTCTACTTTAAATTCTTGTAATAAATATTAATTATGTTACTAATATAAATTTCAGATAATTTGTAGCTATAATTTAATTTAGATTAATTTAATTAGTTGAATTTGATATTAATTATCTTTCATTACATTTACTTGAATTCGTCACTAATCAATGTTGATTTTCACGTCTTTTTAACTTGTAATTTAAAATTGGTATTTAGCATGTTACATTAGGAATAATTTTTGTAAAGATAACTGGGATAAAAAATGCTAGATACACAAGGCAGTTACTTTCTTAAAATATAAAAAGATAGACGTTCGATAACATACGAAATAATAACCAAATGATCAATATCCTTAAGCCATTGTCAAATTGTAATATAAAACTCTTTCCCTTAGTACATCTGAATTAAAAATAGAAATATTTCAGGTTGATATTTTTCAACGGTAAAATATAGCAGCTTTAAAGGATTTTGTGCGCTTTAGGCATCAAAGTTATTTCACACACCCCCTTCTACGGACAAATTCCCTTAGAGATGTAACCCTTGATAAAAATTGCAGGTACATTTAAATTTAAACATTAGTTTGTGACGTCCCAAAAGGCTCTTGGCCGCAAAGGTCCCTTGCCGAGCTCACGGTTGCATTTGTTTTGCGACGCCATTCCAAAAAGGCTGCAGCGTTTTCTAAAGGGACCAGCAAGCTTTTCTATAAATAAATCTTTATGTTCAATTTTAATGAGTTCCAATTTGGGTACGGTATATTGTTTTGAGTTTACTATTTGTATCAATCTTCTTTTGAAATTGTATTTTGCTTTCATCTTATAAATTTTTGATAGAAACTGAAAGATATACAGTAAAGTGTCATAACAAACGAGACCGGGACATTTCCAGGCCAGATACTTAGAAGCGATGTTAAAGTTTTCGCAATTTCCGTCGAGAATAAGATTTTTTTTGTGTTTTTATTATTTCTAGACATATGCTCTTGAAAGGAAGTAATTTTGTTTATACGGACCTTTAACTTTTTGTAATCAGTTCAATGATAACGGTTTTTTTGTACAAATAGAGTTAAGCAAGTCAATAGAAATTATTGGCTAGTAAATAATGTATACAGATATCAAGATATGTAGGTAAAAAGTGAAATATGGTCAATGTCAATATATTACGAGGAGTAATCTACACGTTTTCAAGGTTACTTTTTATTTCATGGATCCCATGTACATCGCTTTTTATTATAAATAATATTAACACTATAATAAAGATTACAAACTGTTTCAACTGATTACCTAGCTTTTCAAAATTACAAGTTTTTAAATGAAGATTATTTGTACTCAACAAACAGACGACGAAAACAAGACAATTAAGTAAGATCCAAATCTGCTTAATTTAATTTCAGGATAGAAACTGTTATTAAACTACGGATCACAAAATTACAGGTCTGTATAAAAAATTACTTTTCTTATAGCCTGGAAATATCAGACATATGAAGAAACTGCTAAAATATTGTAAACAACTAGAAACATTTAAACTACTAATAAATTATCCTCGGTCCTAAGTAATATTATGTAAATCTTCAAATTAATTTATAAACATCGCAGGCAATTATGAGCCTTTAAGTTGCAATGGTTCGTAAATCTTATGATTAGTCAAGCGGCCCATCAGTCCGGGAGGGTTTTATCCCTCAGCTATTCCACTTACCTACTGCAGTTCACAGGGACGTAGTAGGGGATCTAACCACAATCTAATCTTCAAACCCCTCGGGAAGTGCAGTTCACAGGAATTTATTTCTTTGGGGATATCTGCCTAAAAAGTACTAAAGTCGAATCTACGATAGATACTTGTTTTAGTAATCGGGTAAGTCTTTGACCAATAGACGCGATTGTTTTATCGAAGTGCCTTCTTTATTATCTCTTCTCACCAGACCTGACGTAGATCGATCCATAATATGAGCTGTATAACCTGCACGCCAACCAAGGCGTGGCGTCACGAATAACTGAACGCGACAATATATTGTATATGCGACAAACAAGGAAAGGATTCCGGATCACAACCTCCATAAAACATTTTTTAATACGATGGAAAATCAGTAACTACATAAAATTTGCAAAAACTATATCTCAAAAGCCCTTTTGGTTCAAACACATTTCAGTTTACATTTTTCTGATGTTATCTCATTAATAATGACCAGCAATTTATTTAAGTTTACAAAAATATTCTATACACGATGTGCTTCGGGTTAGTAACGTTAGCACTTTTCATTGGATTAACCCATTTTTCTTTTAAGAAAACTTAGTGGCCAGGAAATGAATGAATATTTTAATTAAATAGCACCCTGCATCCCGTGATATATCATCTACGTTTTTCTTGTAAATTTCTCGCTAAATATGAAGCTTTTTACTACAGAATAAAAGGCAGCCAACAATCTGACCCAGGAGGCAAGTTCGTACTTTTTTAAGACACGCTAACCTGTCTTCACTACTCGTTTAGAATTTCAATTATATAGCTTAATGCAGTGGCAACTTTTTGAGTTTCAAGAGACAAACTTTCGATTTCTTGATAAATTGTATGGTGCGACATCCCAAAAAAACCGGACTGGAACTACGCCTGATGCATAAAAAGTGTTCGGGTCCCTTTAAATCAAGGGCGACGAGTATCGAATCTAAGCATAAGAAGCAGAAATATATTGAATCAGTTTATTAACAGTTTTTAATGAACAATATTTCAAGGTCTGCGCAGCATTTTTAAGGCCAACGGCTGAGAATGTAATGGTTCCGTCATGCGGGAAGAACGATTGATGCATAAAAAGTGTTCGGGTCCCTTTAAATCAGGGGCGACGAGTATCGAATCTAAGCATAAGAAGCAGAAATATATAGAATCAGTTAATTAACAGTTTTTTAATGAACAATATTTCAATGTCTGCAAGCATTTTTAAGACCAACGGCTGCGACTGTACTGGTTCCACCATCCGGGGTGAACTCGCGCAGAAGGGGAGAATTTGGACACAGTGTCTTTACGCGCAAGTATATTCTTGTCGGTAGCGGTGATGATATTGTCAGGAATAGCTTAGGGGGTAGCGTGTTTCTTAAAGAATAACTTCTCAGAGAAGAGCCGCGTCGCGATTAGTACAAGGACGGGGTCTCAATGCTTCCTTTAATCTACCACTGGATGTTCTACTCGTGAGGACACGCCTTGTTTAGCGTGCCGGGGGTAACTGAGGTAGACCGGAACCGAGTTACGTGGGGTAAGAAGAGATGATAAAATAAGCACGTTTAGTTTATAACAATAACAATGTATTAACGATAAAACTCTAACAATAATTATTGGTCAGAAAAAAATGAGATTCTATTATACCCGATTACTACGGTGCGCATGTTTTCTCGATTTGAGGTACTGTTTATAGGTCTTTGTTTACTGTCTTATAATTTATATATTTATAGATTTCACTAAACTTTTTAACTGACTATTTAAACACTTGTCTTTCTCAACACTCTGAAAAACTTCTTGTCAGGACTTTACTATGGAGGTTGTGAAACCACTGGTCCTAGCAGTAGTCAAATGGCTAACTAGTACCAGGTTTGGAAGGAATGGACTAGACCTGAAGCAGCCGTATGGCTAACTTTAAGAGCGGATAGAACCCAGAATGCAGTTGTCAAATGGCTAACCTTGGGAGCTGAAGGCGAGACTAAAATCTGCCGAACTGAAGGCTCATTAGCGTATTTATATTATAAAAGTGATGATCATGGCATGCTTAAGGTTGAAAGTCGCTCCCGTTAATTGCTCGCGTTGTTTATAGTTTGCTTTCAATGTTTATATAACAATCTCCAAGTTCAAGTTCAAATTTACGACAGGGTGATATTTCTTTAGTAGCTTATGCATTTTAGTAGATTACAATATTTTCACGTCAGCAGATGATTAGACACTACCAACGATAGATATTATTTGTGTGTGTGAACCATGAACTAACTAACTCAACGATAAGCATTTATTTCATGGTCCTTATGCTTTGTTGATGTTTTTCCTTTTTTCAAAACTATAAAAAGAAACTTCTGTGCAGAAGATTGATAAATATTTTGCTGTGCAATTTTAGTCTATGTTTGAAAAGTATTCTATGAAAATCAATTTAGCATAAGGACATTTTTACTTTTAACTTCGGTTTTTTGGTGTAGATTAATTCAAAAATATGCTCTTAGTTGGGGTAACTCGGAGAGTCATGCATCGTAAATATAGGGAAGCAACTCGATATCAACCAGTTAATGAATTACTCGTTAAAGACCTTGCAACTCGCTCCAGAGGATATTCGACAGGCCAGAAGATGCATTCGTAAAATGTCACGAAATTATAATATACCAAGATCACCAATTAGCAATCAGCTAAGAAATACGTATACTCAAAAAGATGGTGGACAGACTACCTTACCGGCAGAAGATGGAAGATCTTTGTCCGAAGGAATCCAGAAATTTGATGAGTGGAGCTCTCGATCCGACATGCGACCGACATCTCGTCAGGGGTTAGTTTAGGTTAGTGGGTCGTGTTAAGGTCTTGAATCGAAAAGGGTTAAAATGAGCAAAGACAGTAACGTATTTGAGTATATGCAGCACTTCTATCATGATGGCCATTTCTGTATCTTACCAACTACTACCGCTTTATAAAGTATATAAGGCAACACACTTATATCCAACGTGAATGAAACAAGGAGTATAAGGCGCTTTCTATAACTGTACGAAAAGTGGTTGGTTCGACAGACCTACTTCCGGAGACTGGTTCGATAAGATTGCAGTGCCATAATTTGTCCCTAGATATCCTCGAAGAATGCCAAAGATACAAAATTTCGTTTTATTTTTACCCAACATCAGGCACCCTCTCAAACCTCTAGACGTTGTATTTTTGCTCCCTTGAAGAGAAACATATAATAAAGGATGTATTGCAAAATCAGAGTTTTCTAGAATTTCCAAAACTACTTAAACTGAGATGGGGCCAATAATGCAGCAAGCCATCAAATCGATATTTCGAACATGATGTTGCGCTGAGGATGATGTTGCTGGTGAATGATCCCAAACATTTGTCAACTTACTCAAAGATTAACGATTTACTAGAGAACATCCGCTTAAAAGAATCAAAAAGTAAATGTTGCTGTTCTAATAGAAAGAACTCCTAGCTTAGATGATGAAATATCTGAGATAGATCTGTCAAATAATGATGAAATAACACATGATGAAGTTAAGAGTCACAGAGAAGAAGAATGTGAAACTGACGGTGAAGATACCCAAAACTATAATAATGAGGAAGTCGATCCATTTGAGAATCTAGAAAACAAAAATATAGCAACTGGCATTTTTGTTATAGTTGAACTGGCCAACATAAAGACAACAAAAATCTATATCGCCTGTGTCAAGGAAGTAATTGATCCTGATACATATATGGTTCATTTTCTAACAAAGTACAATTTTTTCAGGATGGCAGTTTTTTATTCTTACCTCCAAACTAAAGATGCATATGTCATTGAAAGACACCGATTTCATTTTTGTTTTCCCATCTGTAAAATATGCACGACGGGGCCAATATCAGTTTAGATTTCCAGACAACAACAACAACTTCTTAGTTTAAAGTCAGCGTACAATGTACCTACTCACAAAGACTTGTTCGGTTTTTATATAAGCAATGCCCCATCGAAAACTTACCACACCTTTGTTGTTGTTTTTCGAATAATAAACTGAAAAACTCTTGGACCGGTCGATTTTATTTTTTAGAGGAACACATTTTTTTGCTATTTTCAACCCTTTAACTTCAACGCCTAACCGGGGGTGACTTTCGATCCTGACATTTTAAATCGAATGCGGTATCGACTGAGACATCATTTTAAAGGGCGTTAAACTATTTTTTAACGACATCTAATTTTTCAAATTTGCATTAGTAGTTTACGAGAAATAATGTTAGAAAGCTTGAAGAAGAAAACTAATCATCAAAGCTATTAGTCCCACAAATGTTTAAATTGTCCAGTATCAACCTCCATTCCGTAATGGCAATATATTGGTTGCGTTGGATATGGAAGGCATTGGATAGAGTTTGACATGACGGATTGCTCAACAAACTGCCGTCTTTCGGACTGCCAGCGTCTCTCTGCAGTTGGCTTGCCAGTTTCCTTGAAAACCGATCTCTGCACGTGGCAGATGTTAGACATATCTCAGACACATGCACCACTAATGCAGATATGCCTCAGGCCGCAGTATTTTCACCAACTCTGTTTGTCATCTATATTAATGACTAACCAATAATCTTGTACAGTTTTGAAGATGACGTACCACAGAGTATCCTTGTCTCCCAATTTAGATCCGAAAACCCATTACCAGTGACTGAGACTTATCACCACGGACAAGAGCAGATTACAACAATTAATCAAGATCTAGAGAAAGTTCGAACTTGGAGCCACAGGAATATGGTTTAGTTTAGTGCAGCAAAAACCCAAGCAGCCAAGTTTACCAAGAAAGCCAATACGGCGGGCCCTGACATCATTACGGCAGAATCGGTCATTCCTTCATCCTCGCCAATCGGACTACTGGGTGTCTCGGTCAACAGCAATATGTCCTGGTGCCTTGCTTGATGCGCTATGTCGCAACAAAAAATGTATACACCGCAGTAGCTGCTCTAGCTCTACAAAGCGTAAATAAGAATCTGCTTAGAATATTGCTCATAATGGATTCCATTCAGAAGAAAGCTGTGCGTCTCGTCGGCGACTCGGAGTTGATCCGTGATCTGGATAGTCTGATACACCGCAGACGTTTGGCCGAGATCTTCTATCGGATTTGAAGCAACAGAAGGGGCTGTTTTTGGGTCATATTACAAGAGACCCTACTCTCAGAACAAGAAAATTGTCCAGAACAAGAAAATTGTCTGATGTTTCAGGTGTTTTACGTACCACCATTCAAAGAATACTTAAAAATATAAATTTCACCCCTAGAAGATACATACATCCAGTTCAGTAGTTAAATGAAGACAATAATGATCGACGTGTCGAATTTTGTCATATTATGAATAGATGAATAAAAAAAGGGAATTTCCTTTTTAATACCCCGTAAGATAATTCTTAGATGACACTTTTTTTAAGCGATGGATTGGGAGAAGAGGGCACATTAAGTGGCCTGACTGGCCTACACGCTCCCTCTGGACTTTGTCCTATGGGGGATATTTAAAGATACAAATCTATGCAACACAACAATCACTAGAAGATTTGCGACGACGTATCATTAACGAATGCAACCAGATTACACTTATAATGTCTTGAAATTTTAGAGCAATGTCGCTACTACTGCATGGAGGTTGGTGGTGGACATTTTTGACATTTAATATACTAAAATCTTCGGTAAATACTTGAGTTATTTCGAACTTTCTGGCGTTATTCCTCATAAACTACTAATCCAAATTTCGGGGTGCAAAATAAACCTTCCCGGCCTTCTACAAATACATACTGCGACAAAACAGAAAAACTTCAAATTATCTGTGAACCTTTTTAAATATCTTGTTTTATTCATGGGGTTTTAGGTAAGTAGGGATTTTGAACTTTCCTTCTCATCTCTAAGAGATATCTTTTAGACGTTCGAATTACAGTGACGAGTTTTAACGCTTAATCTAATATTATTACATCAAGGGTTATTTCATATTATCCACTAGAAATGAATTAAATAAGCAACCAGTCCGACCAATATGGGGCTTCCATATTTTTCCAACAAATGCTTGTGTATACACTATATTTGTCACCATCTCACCGGATCATCATTTCTTGGTCAAAATTACATTAGAAGCCGCTGGACCAATAGTTTTCAAGACAAACTTACATAGAGAGGAATCTGAAAGTCTCATTCTTCTGCAAACAAAAAAATCCAACGCGAACAAGTATATTGTGATTGGAAACCAGAATCTGTCAAATACCGTTTCAGAGATTCAACCACACACAAAAATAAATGAAATAATACACTTAGTCCAGGAGGAAGAAAAATACAATCCTGAATTTAGTAAGGTCTCATTTGGCTTTCAAAATAGAACTAATCAAACCATTATAGAGATGAGCGCTGACTACAGAACCTTTTATTTTAAAAGCGTTTCAATATTACCACATATATTACTTGGACCTGATCACACCGAAGGGAGCCTAGTGCGTTATCTAAGAACTATGTTTATGGAAGTTATCTGTGAAAGATTTTACTCTAAATGTCTACATAGGTTGGTTAAGACAGGTATTTTTCGCGACAAATCCTTAGAACTGACTATTTGGCCAAAGGGGCTAAAATCGAAGTTGTTTTCATGTAAAATGGTGAAACACGGTAAAAGTTTAAACATCAAAGATGCCAATCTAAATATATTGCCTAACAATAATAGCCATGAAAATGAGTTATATTAGCATATAAGGCTTATGAACTGTCTTTTCTTTGAACAATTTTAAAGTATGATTGTGATGTATTATTGAGCCCTGGCATAATAGTGATATGTTAAATTTTGTCAATGTGAATCATTACAAGTTAATTTTCTGATCTTCTAGAGGAAAATACATTCACAGAGATGTTTGTATTAATGCAAAAAATAATATTAAATTTAAGTTTGTAAATGTTAAATGCTTTTGTAAGGGAATTGGTGCAGATTTTTCTTTCTTCTAGAGATCCTTCCAGTAAAGAAATAATAGTCACCGTGTACAGAACTTGCAGTCTTGCTCTGGTGATGGTGAGCTGTTTTTGAACGCAATAGTCTGGTCATCTTTTGGATTATAGCCCAAACTAATCCAAACTATAATTTTAACCAAAATTCAATCAGCAAATGCTCAAGTACCTACCTCGAAACCGACAAAATAATTTTCGATAACCAATACGGCTTCCGCAAACAGAGATCGACCGGAAATATATTGACCTATGTCACTCATAGGGCAATTGAGTACTACAGAAAATCTGAAGCGATTGCGTTAGATATTTCGAAGGCTATCGACAGAGTTTGGCATGACGGACTGTCAACATTTCTCTGCAGCTGGCTGGCCAGTTTTCTTAAGAACCGATCATTGCACATTGCAGTTGATGAACACATCTTGGACACATTCACCATTAATGCGGGAGTGCCTCAGGGCGCAATACTTTCACCAACTCTGTTCCTCATCTATATTAATGATCTGCTGATCGAAACCAATAATCCTGTTTACAGTTTTACAGATGGCAGTACTCTTGTCTCCAAATTTAGACCAGAACAATCTTTACCAGCGACTAAGACATCATCGCAGACAGGAGCAGATTATAACAATGAATCAAGATCTGGAGAAAGTTCGAGCGTGGGGCGATAGGAATTTGGTCTAGTTAAATGCAGAAAATGCTGAAGCAGCCACGTTTACCAAGAAAGCCAATACGGAGGGCCCAGACATCATTATGGCAGACTCAACCATCCCTTCATCCTTGTCAATCGGACTACTGAGTGTCTGCGCAATATATCCTGGCATGAGCACCTTGCTAACATCGCAAAATCAGCCTTGCAGAAGCGTGGTGGGCTGTTTCGCAACAAAAAAACTGTTTACATCGCAGCCGCAGCTCTTGCTTTACAAAGCGCAAATAAGACCCTGCTTAGAATATTGCTCACACATCTGGGGTGCCGCACCTAAGCACACCCTAAAGCTGCTGGATTCCATTCAGAAGAAAGCTGTGCGTCTCGTCGGTGACCTGGAGGCATATTTGAATGTTACAGACGCCTCCGTCGCTCGTCAATTTTCGTGAAACACAATTGTAAATAAGCTATGATACTGACGAGTCATTCGGATTTGTCTGTAACATTTCACTCTTGCCATTCATTCGACACGAATCAATGGCTCTACATTCTAGCAAAATTTCTACAACGCCTCGGTGGTGTAGTAGGCAGAGTGCTTTGTCACGGGCCGATTTGGCTATCATATGTCGAAGCGTAAATATCCTTAGAATTCGTCACCGTTTCTATAGCTTCAAGCGCATTTATATTTACTAGGAAAAACCCTTGTAGATTCCGTCCGACTTCACTTCGACCATATCCTGATCGAGAAAATTAAAAATAAAATTTGCGTTGCTAAACAAATTTTAATTTCAAACTAATTGAATTTGGCGCGTGAGGATCCCGAAAGTAAAGTCGGTGGCTCTTAGTGTTTCTGGTTTTCGTAGCACATACTGTTTTTAGATTGGTTGTCGAGTTAGGCATCGCGCACAGTTACTTAATTGCCTCGGAATAATCAGGAAATTTTATTAGTTGGAGTGGCTTAATGGCACTCTGAGTGTTTTTTTTTTTTTGGTAGATTGGTGGAGCGAGATATTCGAAGTAGGGATTCTCTGTTCCTGGAGTTTTCGATTTGCTGACATCACTCTACGTCGACTTCTTAATTTTAGGTTAGTTTGGGTTAGTTTTAGTTAGCACTTGGCTAGTTCTTGTTGCATGATCCCTCGTAGCGAGCGAAGCGAGCGGAGGGCCATGCAAAGCCATAATAATATCATGGATAGTCAGTTACCGTCAGGGGCTAGACGTTAATCTGTTAAAGCTATCGCCCTGCTCAGTTGAGTGCGCTGCTCAGTTTAGTCATGACTGTTACAGACCAGTCCGCCTAAGTCGTCTGTAGCTTTGGAAGCGGTCTTCGGGAAATATGGAATGTGCGGGCACGTGTGCAACATTCGAACATGCGACCCGCAGTTGACCCGGGATCTGGATAGTCTGGACCACCGCAGAAATGTGGCCGAGATATCACTGTTTTACAGATATTTTCACGGCAGTTATTCCCAGGATATGGCATGCATTATCCCGCCTCCAGCAACGCCTATTAGACAGTCGCGACAGACGGCAAGAGCGCACCCGTTCGTTGTACAGCTGAAAACACCTATGACGTCGCTTTATAGGGACTCATTTGTCTAGCGCACTGCATTACCGTGGAACTCACTCCCAGGAGATCTGTTTCCCCACAATTATTCTAGAACCGTGCCAATCAACATCTTCGCACATACACTGCTCGTCGAGTGCCATGGGATTTCCCATTAGTGTGTGTGCCACTTTTTACCCAAGTTCACAAAATAAACCGAAATTAAGAGATAAAGAGCGTACGTAAAGAGAATGTAGAAAAAATAATAAACCTATTCAAACGGAGAAGTTGAATATTAAAACTGAAAACCTTAGAATGGTGAATTACGAAATACCTTACATATTATGAGGTTAAAAAGAACCTATGATTTTAACAGAAAATAACCATATAAAACAGACAGAATCCAGTTATTTTAAGATCTGAATATGGTCACTTCGTCCGAAACCAGTATCCGGATATTAGAGAAATAATTTTTCGATTAAAAAGGTAATGTTTGTCGCTTACTAATTGCAACAGTTTGTGTCTTAATACCTGTTTTTCCACAAGTTTTTGACATTTTTCATAGTCATTTTATGGTCTATTTTCAGAAGGAGCATAATTATTTACTATTCCTATTCACAAAAGAACGAATGAAATATGTGTAATTATTTCACTCGTTGAACCGAAGCTAATCATAAATTTACATATTCATTTTGTCGACGAACTAGGACATTATTACAAGGGTACAAAACACATACTGAATTTATTGGCTTTGATAAAAACCTTAGGCAAATGATGAGTCTCCACATACGGCGCAAAATATAATTTTTCTGGACTTCTACAATTTCATACTGCGGCAACAGAAAAAGAAATAAAATTTTCTGTGAACCTTTTTAAATAATTTATATAAATCGTAGAATTTCAGGTATGTAGAGATTTTGAACTTTGGTTTGAATAACTCCTGAAGGTGTTTGAATTACGAGTTTTCATGCTTCATCTGATATTAGCACTTAAGGGCTTATTTCATATTATCCATTAAAAGTGAATGTAAGCAGCCAGTCTGACGATTATGGAGCATCCATATTTTTCAACAAATGCTTGTGTATACAATATATTTGTCACCATCTTACCGTATCATCATTTCTTTATTACATAACAAGTTTGCTGGACCATACGTTTCCGAGAAGAATTTACATAAGGAGGCATCTGGATATCTAATTCTTCAGAAACTACAAGAAAAATCGACTCTCTGACGTAATTAAAACGGAGTTTTATCCACAATACCGAAACAGAATTATTGCACTCGACGCGCGTGTGGCTAACCATGTTAGCATCATCAGGGGATGATTAAAACTAAATTTAAAACTATACCTAACTCGTTTTATACTAAATGTTTGCTTAATCAAGCGGAACCAAAGGAACCAATCCTGGCTTCCCACTAGTCACGCTCGATCAACCAATACAATGGACTATACGGAATAGGCCCTCTATCTCTATTTAAACTATTCTTACATTTAATAATTTCCATACTTTCATAATATGCGTCTAATAATCTCCTGTCAGTTATATTATGAATTAATTTTAAATTTTTAATTGTTATTCTATGATTATTATCAAAAGCATGCTCGGTAACACTTGATTTTTCTGTTTTACCATACTTTAAATGAGCTACGTGTTCCTTGAATCTCGTTTGTATAGATCTTCTAGTTTACCCAACATATTTTTGGTTACAATCCATGCATCCAATTTCATATATTCCCCTTCTTTCTAATATTTCAATTTTGTCCGTTGGACCACCTAATAATTTTTTAATGTTAAACTGAGTTTGGTATACCAATTTTAAACCTACTTCCTTAAAGACGACTTTTTGGAGCCCTATAGTATACTGAGGATTATATGGTATCGAGACATATTTTGTATTTTCATCCTGATTGACGAAAGAAGTGGAAGCACTAATGGTCTTTCTAAACAAATGCCTATTAATTAGTCTATTTATTAAGTTAGTATTGGAACCATTAACTTTCGCCATATTCATAATTGTCTCCTTTCCATTATTAAATCTTTCTCTGCTGAGAGGAAAGTTAAGCATACAGTGTACCAAAAAATGAAAGATGACCATTTTGTGTTGGTCGCAGTGGAAGAGTTAGTTCACTACTAACTTAATAAATAGATTAATTAATAGGCATTCGTTTCGAAAGACCATTCGTGATTCCACTTCTTTCCTCAATCTGGATGAAAATACAAAATATGTCTCGATACCATATAATCTTCAGTATAATAGAGGACTCCAAAAAGTCTTTAAGGAAGTAGGGTTAAAATTAGTATACCAAACCCAGTTCAACATTAAGAAATTATTAGGTGGTCCAAAGGACAAAATTGAAATATTAGAAAGAAGTGAAATATATGAAATTGGATGCATGGATTGTGACCAAAAGTATGTTGGGCAAACTAGAAGATCTATACAAACGAGATTCAAGGAACACATAGCTCATTTAAAATATGGTAGAACAGAAAAATCAAGTGCTGCTAAGCATGCTTTTGATAATAATCATACAATAACAATTAAAAATTTAAAATTAATTCATAATATAACTGATAGGAGCTTATTAGACGCATATGAAAGAATGGAAATTATTAAATATAAGAATAGTTTAAATAGAGAGAGGGCCTATTCCGTATAGTCCATTGTATTGGTTAATCGAGCGTGACTAGTGGGAAGCCAGGATTGGGTCCTTTGGTTCCGCTTGATTAAGCAAGCATTTGGTATAAAAGCGGGTTAGGTAGAGTTTTAAATTTAGTTTTAATCATCTCCTGATGATGCTAACATGGTTAGCGAAACGCGCGTCGAGTGCAATAATTCTGTTTGGTATTGTGGATAAAACTCCGTTTTAGTGCATGTTGCCGAAGGTTCTAAACCCCAACATAGTCTCTGACGTAATTTAGCGAGAATAAAAAAACTGTAGGCAACCAAAACAATTCAACCTCTGTGTTTTCATGTCCAACAACCAGGAACCAATAATTAATGAAACTGTTAATCTATAACACGCAATCTCATTAAGTTGACATTTGACATTTTGATTCAAGTATATGTACAAAACAGATAAATTCTCAACCAACATATCGTCATCCCGGCCCTGTGTGGTGTAAAATGGATTCTCATATGGTGCTTTAAGATATCGATTGTCTACGATATTTTGTCCTCGCTAAATTACGCGAAGTAGTTGCAGCTGCCACATTTCTGATTTCTCTTAAATCAGACGAACCTTTTTCCTGTGGATTTGACTAATAAAATATATTCCACTCATCGTGCCCGCTCTTTGTCAAAATTTGTCGATGGAACATACATGTATTTGAAAACAATGCAAACTTCAAAAGTTTACTTTATAAGCGACGCCGACGCCTGTTAAATAATTAAAATAATATTTTTATCCCGAAATTATCTGACAACTTATATAGATAAGCATGGGGTAGACATGGCCGATTATGGCAATGTTGTTTGGCATCTGCGCTTACTAAATTTAGAAAACAAAAACAGGAGATCATCGAATTACTAATCCACAGTTTTTCGCCAAAAAGTGTAACAAGTGACCTACGAATTTGTTCAAGGTATTAAAGTTAATTATAATAACAATAATAATAATAATAATAATAATAATAATAATAATAATAATATTAATAATAATAATAATAATAATAATAATAATATTATTATTAATAATAATAATAATAATAATAATAATAATACCCAGAATCGGAATCCAGCGAACAAAACATATGTGACAAAAAAAGAGCGATAGAAAAAAAGGGATACTTAACAGTAACTGAAATCGACATGATCAAAGAACAAGTAAGATTAGAAACACATAAAGAAAGTGCACCAGAAACAGAACAAGCAACACAAAACGAACATGAACCCCAAACGACCCAAACGACTCATGCAATTCAATTACATATACACATAATCCAAACACACACAGATACAGCCGGAGAAAACATACAGACAAACTCAAACAATACGGACAACCAAAAGTTATTAACGGAAATCGAACAAACATTCAGCAAAAATATGCTACTATACAAAGGAAGTAATCCCAGCTACAGGAAACGTCTACCTAAGCTGAAATATAACAGAAACACAAAGAATACAGCTCAAACATATAATAACTACATCAATAAATACATAGATGCTGTAAAAAGTGTAGAAGACCTTATAGACATAACATATATCACAGCCATATCAATCACAGATACCTTGGGAATCACCAACAAAAATAAACCAAGTAACAGAAAAGCCAAAACAGATCCAACCAAAAAACCTCCATGGCAAAAACGGTTGGAACACAAAATCAGTCAAATTCGTAGTGACCTTACACAAATGAATAACTCATTGGTAGACCAGAAACATGACAGACTCTACAAAAAATTCAACATAAATAACAACACAGGTACAAGAACAGCACAAATAACAGAAGCAATAGATACACTGAAGCAAAAACTAATGGCATCGAGTAAGATACTGAGGAGGTACATCATCTCACACAAAAGGAAACAAGACAACACAAACTTCACATCAAGCGAAAAGCATTTCTACCAGAATTTAGAACAAGCAAACGAAGAACCAACAAATATAAAAGCGCCAAAACAAGCAGAAGTCGAACAATACTGGAAGTCATTATGGTCAGAACCAGTGGAACACGAGAATAGTGAGTGGATCAAAACAGAGCAAAAAAGAACAGAGACAGTGGAACCAATGTTGCCATATGAAATAACGATAGATAAATTAAGAATCATATTGAAGAAGCTGCCAAACTGGAAGGACCACTTCCAGGACGCCAGGACCAGATAAAATCTATAATTATTTCTGGAAACATCTTACTTCACTACACGGAAAAATGGCACAAATAATTCAACATGTAATTACCCATCCAACAGAGGTTCCACCATCCTTAACACATGGCATAACATATCTCAAACCTAAGAACGAAAATACACACGATCCTAAAAACTACAGACCCATCACATGCCTTAACACTATATACAAAATTATCACAAAAACAATAGCAGAAAAGGTAACAAAACATATCACAGAGCAAAAAATCGAACACAGAGAACAGAAAGGGTGTATAAAAGGTGCGAAAGGCTGCAAAGAGCAGCTCATAATAGATAGGGTGATAACGAGACAAGCAGGAGCAAAAGGCAGAAACATAGCTTTTGCCTGGATAGATTACCAAAAAGCTTATGATTCCGTTCCTCATACATGGTTGCTCCACATTTTAGAAATCTATAAAATCGATCAGAACATCATACGCTTCCTTAAACAAACAATGAAAAATTGGGAAACAAAATTAATACTCACCCTACCCCACACAGATCTAGAAACTAATAACATAAAAATAAGAAGAGGAATCTTCCAGGAAGACACATGGAGCCCAAAATGGTTTATCCTAGCTCTCAACCCACTAAGCAGCCTTTTAAAGTCGATAAATATTGGATACAGCCCAACAAAAGATTACAAAATATCACACCTGTTCGACGTGGACGATCTAAAGTTATATGCTCCGGACCAAAATCAACTATCCTCGCTATTGGAAACCACTACTAAGTTCTCTAAGGACATACGAATGAACTTCGGACTAGATAAATGCAAATCACTTATAGCAAAAAAAGGTAAAACAACGGAAACTAACAGCATAGAGCTTTTAATAAATGACATAACATTCCCTACACTACCTAGCA
The DNA here is from genome assembly GCA_016904865.1 of Pissodes strobi. Taxonomy (NCBI): domain Eukaryota; kingdom Metazoa; phylum Arthropoda; class Insecta; order Coleoptera; family Curculionidae; genus Pissodes; species Pissodes strobi. The sequence goes on along the minus strand of JAEQML010063186.1, from coordinate 3,351 downwards.
ACGAAACATACAAATACTTAGGAGTATACGAAACACTTACACATAAATCGAAAGAAATGAAAGAAAACATAGAAAACAAATACAAGAACAGGCTAAGAAGAATCATGCATACCCAACTCAATGCAAAAAATTAAATTAAGGCTATAAATACCTGGGCAATACCCATACTAACCTACTCATTCGCAGTCATACAATGGACCTTAACGGACGTACAAGCACTAGACAGACTAACAAGAAAAATCCTAACGGATAATAGAGCCCTACATCCTAACTCGGCTGTTGAAAGATTGTATCTACCTAGGAAACAAGGAGGACGAGGCCTAATCAACATCGAACTAACACATAACATTCAAATACATAGCTTGCAAAGATACTTCAACATGAAGGCAACACAGTCACCACTACACGCGTCTATCAAACAAGCAGACAAAAAATCACTCAGCACACACACACAAATGCAACAAATAGACAAGAAAACATTCCTCACAAACATCACACAGACATGGAACAGCAAAAAACTACATGGCAAATTCAAGAACGATCTAGATAAACAACATCAGCTGTCAGCCAAGTGGATCGAACTCGGAAACCTGTACAGTGAAACAGAAGGATTCATGGTCTCCATACAGGACCAAGTTGTGCCGACAAAAAATTACCAAAAGTAAATAACAAAAACTAACATAGAAAACGATAACTGTAGAGTGTGTAAATCCATGCCCCAAAACGATACAACACATAACATCAGGATGTTCTATCCTAGCACAAACAGAATACCTAAACAGGCACAATCTGACAGCCAAAATCCTCCACAATTACTTACTCCACAAACATAACATTAAAACAATAGAAGAGCCGTACTACAAATACACACCAGACCAAGTCAACGAGTACCAGAATTACAAAATATACTGGGACCGAGGAATTATAACTGATAAAACAATTATAAACAATAGACCAGATATAACAGTAATAGACAAAATTAACAAAATCACAATGTTAATAGATATTGCACACCCCCTGGACCACAACATACAGAAGACAATAAGAGAGAAAATACGAAAATACACGGACCTAGCTGAGGAAATAAAATCAATGTGGAAAATGGAAGAAGTCCTCATCCTCCCCGTAGTCATCTCAGTCACAGGCCTCATACCACCGGAGTTACTCGCAGGATTCACGAAACATAATCTTCCACATCAACTAATAACAGACATGCAAAAATCAGTGATCCTAGAAACATGTCGGATAGTCAGGAAAATCCTAAAATAAGTCAACAAGGTGTGAGTTTTGCGAAAGCCCTCACTACCTCACTACATTTACATATGTAAATGTGAGACTAAACAAAAAAAATAAATAATTATAATAATCATAATAATAATAATAATGCTTCTTTATTTCAAATGAAAACAAACAAAAGGTACATTTAATAAGTTAAATGACTGTGAATGGTATTCTGAAAGATTGGATTTAACGACCTTGTTTGGTGATAGTGATGAAACAATGATTTGCATTGTAAACAATCATCCCTCTAGAGGTATCATATCTAAAACAACTGTGCGAACAGAGAATATTGTGATTACAAATCAGAAACTGTCAAATGCCGTTTCAGAGATTCAACCACTCACAATAAAAATAAATGAAATAATTCATTTAGTGCAGGAGGAACAACAACAAAAACTTGAATATAGTAAGGTCCCATATGACTTTCAAAATAGAAATAATCAAACCATGATAGAGATGAGAGCTGAGTACAGAACCTTTTATTTTAACCGCGTGTCATATTACCTGTGAAAGACAGCTCTAAAAACCCAGATAGATGCGCCTCTTTTACGATAGGTTTTACGTTTTTCAGAACCGACTGCACTAAGAGGCTAAAATCAATGCATTGTTTCATCTAAAATGGAGAAACATGATCAAAATTCCTGGTCTAATAATAGTAGCAATGAATATGGGTTGAAACTATTAGATATAAATATATAGGTATAGGCTTAGTAATAAGGCTGATGGACTGTGATTTTTGTTATCAATTTTAAATATGATTTTGATGTATTAATGAACACTGGTATACTAGTGGCATGTTAAGTTTTATCAATGCGGATAATTATAAGTTAATTTCCTTTTTTTGTAGACGAGAGCACATTGATAGAGATGTTTGCATTTATGCATATATGATATAAAATGTAAGTCCTATTATAAGGAAATCGATGCAGAACTTTATGCTGTAGAAGTTTCCAATAAAGAAATATTAGTCATCGTGTTCAAATATTGCTCTGGTAATGGTGAACTGTTTTTACAATTGTTTGGACAACTGTTGGATTATCACCCAAACTGACGCAAACTACAATGTTTACTAAAATTCGTTTCAATTGCAATTTTTACCCAAATTCTTTTCAATTACAATTCTTATTTAAATATAATAGGAATAATCGATTAAGAACCATGGCAATTCCTCATTTCGAATATTACTTTCCTTTGTCGTTTTTCCATCAATATCATCATCAGCATCAATTTTCATAAAATAAAGCGAAATTAATAGAAGAATCAGAAAAAAAGAGCATAGGTATGGAAAATTTAGAAAAATAATAAACGTATTGAAACGGGGAAGTTGAAAACAAAAATTAAAAACCATAGAACACAAAAAATGGTGCATTACGAAATAACTTTCACATTATGCGGTTTAAAGAATATACACATTTTTAACAGTTTGTGTTTATCTTAGAAATTAATCGTCTAAAATAGACAGAATCTGGTTTTTTATAATCTGAATATGGCCACTTTGGTCGAAACCAGTATCCAGATATTAGAGAAATTATTTTTCCATATAAAATCTCATATGTTTCTCTTACTACAGACCGAACAACATATTTTAGAACAAACTAAAACCATTGACAATATTATAAATGCAACAGTTTGTGACTTAATACATGTTTTTCCATATGTTTTTGACATTTTTCATAGTCAGTTTATGGTCTATTTTCAGAAGGGGTATAATTATTTGCGATTTATATTCACAAAAGAACGAATGAAATATGTATTCATTCATTGAACCGAAGCTAATCATAAATTTACATATTCATTTTGTCAACCAATTAAGGCATGATTACAAGGCTACGAAACACATATTGAATTTATTGGCTTTTATAAAACTACACATTAATGGCGAATCTCCACGTGTGGCGCAAAATCTTTTTGTACTTATTGCGAGAAAAGAGGAACATTACAAATTATCTGTCAACCTTATCAATTATCTTAAATTATTCATGGAGTTTTGAATATATCGGCATTTTGGACTCATTGGATACCTCTTAAATACATATGAATTGCAGTGCCGAGTTATCCCTATTTTTGTCA
>MU193482.1:0-19705 GCA_016904865.1 Pissodes strobi | reverse complement strand
GGGCTGAAAGGTGCACCGATCTGGACAATTGGACATGTCTGCAAGATTCTTCAAAATTCAACCTTCCCCTATATATATTCGAAATCTACATAAAATTTGCAATACATCTTGTCAATTTCAACATTTTGCTAGATCGTTTAGTACTTTTTAGGATAGAAGCTTTCATTTTGGGTAAGGACTGAAAGGTGCACCGATCTGGACAATTGGACATATCTGCAAGATGCTTCAAAATTCAAGCATCTCTCTCTTTCCCTCTCTTTCTCTCTTATTCACTTCTATCACGTGTTACACGTGGCTTTTTTTGCAGTGAAAACTTCTTTAGCACTGTTGGGTCTGATTTAAAAAGAGGCGTTGGGTCTGATAAAAAGAGACGAACAATTAGATCTAGGTACAGTGGCGGCTCGTAATAATTTATTGATGTGTGCTGCATTGTAAAGTGTAATTTTAAATTTATCGAATAATTTTCACATTTACATATGTATCGAAGATAAATAAAAATACTAACATTGATTCTACTGAGAACTTTTTTTATTCTAATTTTGGTTATTTATTAATAAAGCAAATACTTAAAATTCTAAACCGGACACATGAAAGAAGAGAACATACTGAACATAGTCTTTTAAAGTGGTTAGATACATTTTAAATACATTTTTTATATACAAAATCCATACGTCTATTTTTTTCATTTACAATTTTTTCAATGAGTTTTGTATTAAAACGTAGAATGAATCAGCTCTTTTTCAACCGATAACATTGTCAAAGCGTTAAATCTCTTGTGTTTCGCAGAAAACGTTTAATTCTCTTCAAAGTCGAAAAACAACGTACTCCTTCTGCAGTGGATATGGGTGTTATAGTCATAATTAAAACTAATGTTATTATATATAATATCTTAAAATATATATATATATAAATAATATCAGGAAAACTACTTGCGACAAATGCTTAAATTAAGTAAACTGACGCAAACGGCCTGGCTACTAAATTCAACATAAATAACTGCGTTTAAAATCAAACGCGGCAACAAATCTAGCCGTGTGCTTGAGGTTGGGCAGCACCACCGGTTATTGAAATCACCGTTGACAACACGCGAGCGGGATCAGCGGAGACGCGACGACCAAAAGGCTCGTTGTGCTAAAATTCATATCGCACACCGATCCGAAGTATACATCATAAGGCGTTGGGTCTGGATTGACGGTGTAGTGGGTATGTTTATCTCGAAGATATTAGCGGCGTGGCAATATTTTACTTTCCGTCCAGATAAATAATAATTTTCAAAAGAAAATGGCAAGTATTTATGTACTAAAATATTATTTTAATATTCTTGTGATTTTGCTGTGTGCTGCAGCTCCTCAGCACATATATACCAGCCGCCACTGTCTAGGTATAGGATGTAGCCTGCGAGAGAATGAGATATACCTTTTTAGGCGAACACCTGGTATATCGAACAGACTATAGTAAATATTTAACGGCGATAAGCCTTATCAAATCATGTCATCAGAAAATGGTTGAGTACAGCCCTCAATAGTTAACCATAAAAATGTTAAGCAAATATTGAATTGTTTTTATTTGTTTACTTAATATCTCATAAGTTGCTGCGAAACGAATTATGATTAAGTAAATCTATATCTGAGCAAATATGCCTAGAGATTTTATTACTTGCCACTCACGATAACGTTAAAACCTAAAGCTTAGCTTATAGAGTATATAAATATCAAAATGTATTCGTTGTTCAAAGTCGGGGAGTGGTAAGGGTAAAAGGGTTAACGCCGGCGCCGGTCCTGGTACGAATATTGAAATTCATTTGGTAAGCAAAGTAAGCTTCAAACAATAGGATAGTTGATCCACCACGCTCTTTGCAGCAGAAGGAAGCACACAATCTTTGGAAATTTAGCGCATGTCACTTTATGTTTCAGCAGTATGACAGGGTACCTAGTGTTGCCAACTCCTAGAAACTTTAAGGTTTAAACCATCTCTGAAAAAAGATGGAATTGTTATATTTCAGCGATTTTAACTCGAATATCTAAATTTAAAAAGTATAACGTCATACACTGACATTTGACCCAACCGCCTTGGTTGGCGTGCAGGTAATGTAGAACTAGCTTAGAACGACACCGCAATCGATGGAACGAAGTATCTTCGGTATCTTACTGAGAGATATAAGAATGATGATATCAGGAAAAGAACAAAGATTAGAGACATCATAAACGAGATGACAATGAGAACTGGCGTTGGGCAGGGTATGGGGCGAGACAAGATGAAGATAGATGGGCTAAAAAACTGACAGAATGGAGATCAAGAACAACGGAAAGAAGTATGGGCAGGCAGTGGATGTGGTCAGCAAAAAACAGGAGAAAGCGGCCTACGTTCAGGATGGGTTAGTTTGGTTTCAAAAAAGAAGAAGGAGAAGAAGAAGGCTATTTTAGAGATTTGTTGATAAACTTATTTCGGTTATGTCTATTGCCAACGTTGGGTATATGTCTCAGTTCCTGCGAATTATTCGGGACAGAGGTGTAACTTGTGAATTTGGGAGTGACTCGTGTTTTTGTTATGAAATTGGAAGTTTTTCAAATTTACAGAGAAAATGCTGAAAATGTGACATGTGCTATTTACACAACGGTGTTATTTAAGTTCGTTAAGCTGCAGTAAGTAGATTCGTATACATCTTCCCTAAATTTACATTAATCCCTACTAGTGTGACGCCCGTTTTTGAAAAAAAGAAGACTGCCGTCCTATGAAATCAGGGACGTAGATAGAATCTTATTTTTGGGAGGCCAGTTGGGGCACATCTAATTTTAGGGGGGCCGGCCGCTGAAATAGCTCGCCGCAGACTCTGTCGGAAATCAATTTTTGGGGGTGCCACGCCCAATTTGTACCCAAAAGTCGTTAAAATCGTTAACAAAACACACCTCAATGAATTAATCAAATTGTAGATTCTTAGGGACAAGCACCTCATAAGCAGAAATAAAATACTGATTTTTTATAACTTATAAGAGCAATAGATAACAGAGCAACTTCTAGCCAGACATTTAGGTTATGGATGATGGATAACTAACTACTGTCACTGCGCACTGCGGATTCTTAACCATCTACATCAGTCCTTCTGTCTGACGAGTCCTGGGCTGGCGCGCGCATCATAAACACATTTCTGACAAAGAGATCTTTATGGTCCAGGGAATTGCTTTCAGCGAGCCTCGTGGCTCAGTGATTAGACTTGGAGGTAGCCGCAGCACGGCAACTAATGAAACGTTGACTATTATTTCACTTCACGGATGGTCCTCCGCTCGCTTCGCCCGCTACGGGGCGACGCAACCGACAAAAACTAACCCAACACATGCCCAAAATAAAGAAAGAAACTTTTTACAAACAGAACCTTAAAAAAAATAAAAAAAAAACATTGACGGGAATCGAACCCGAGCCGCCATATCACAGGCCCAGCATCTAACCATTGGATCACCAGAGCACTTGAAAGCAATTTATTACAACGCAAAGACATGGGTAAACTGGGGGCTTAATGGTTGCTCTGCTACGGTTAGCGGTAAGTAGTGGTTAGTTGCTGTGCTTATGATACGGCGGCCCGGGTTCGATTCTAGTGGCAAGACGTGCTTTTTTAAAGGTTATGTTTGTAAAAAGTTTTTTTCTTGATTTTGGGCATGCCTTGGGTAAATTTGGGTTAGTTCTGTTTGGTTTCGCCCCGGAGCGAGCGAAGCGAGCAGAGAGCATTGCATGAAGTGAAAAATATACAAATGTACATATTGTGATGTGCGCGCAAGCCCAGGACTCGTCACGCGGAAGGACTAGTGCAGACGGTTAAGAATAAAATATATGCACTGCGGATAGCGAGATTTCAGTTCATATTGCACTTGTGCATGAGAGGCGCGTGATTGGCTAGCTACGTGAGTTGACGCATGTCTTCGCGATGCAACCAGTTGTTTTTAAGTCCGCAGATGGTTGCATAGTTGGCCTTCACTTCGGCGACCCGGGTTCAAATCCCGTCGGTTTTGTTTTTTTTAAGTAAATAGTTTTTTGTTTTATGTTTGGGTTTTCCTTGGGTATGGCTTGGGTTAGCAGTTGGTTAGTTTCCCTTTCTTGAGCCCCCGAGCGAAGCGAGCGAAGGGCCATATACTTGCCAATTGCAGGTCTTTAAATCACATGCATTCACAAATGCACTACGAACTGAAATATCGCCTGCGGACACTGCGAATTGATGACTGGGCTGGGGGCCAGCGGGTCCAGTGTTGCCAGCAGCTACTAAATTTCGTTAAGTTTTCGTAATAGATTAAGTTTTCTCGTCATAGATTTTTTTAGGCACTATTATTTTTAAGTTCTTCTTGTGTCTATGCAGCGTATGTTTTCGTAATAATTTGGTAAGAAATTTAAAAATTAAGCTTTATTCATTTACGGAAATACGAACATTTATATATTTTTTCAAAAATGTTTAAGGTGGGCCATTGGAAGGGCAGGCACTAACCAGGCGGAGCCACTCCACCCCTTGTCCCCTGTCTACGTTCCTGTATTACTTTACTTTACTTTTCGTGTCCGGTTCAGACCCTCATTTTCCAATAATTAGCGGCCGCGATGGCCTTGTCATTTCCAAGAAACAAGTCCGCCATCCTGCAGGGCTGCTCAAGCATAGGGCAGATCGAAAGATGACTCGAATCCTGAATTGCACCACAGTCGCATCCCATGTCCTCATTGTCCGGGAGTAGCCCCCATCTCGCCATATTCGTTTTGCTTCTCGGAACTCCAACTCTCATTCGATTCAGAGTCCTCCACACAGAGTAAGGGTATTGGCTTCCGGAAGCAAATTCCTCTTTTACTATTTCTGCATTGTTCTGACGGAGTTCTTCCCTCCACTTCTCAACGCGATTTTCCTCCGGTGAACCCTCCAGTGCCTTGTTCGAAAAAGAAAACTTTTTCTAGACCTGAGACGTTTGTTCGGTGGTTGGTGGCCGTGCAGAAAGCGTCTTGGATCGTATTGTTGCTTTTTTCCTTTCAATGTCGGCAGCAACCTCACGTCGAATGGGGCAATTCCAATTATAGGGTAAAGTTTTTGAACAGGGGTGGGTTTAAGGCATCCAGTCGCTATCCGTGCGGTCTCATTGACGGCCGTGTCAACGTGTTTTGCATGTCTTGAAGCGTTCCAGACCGGAGCTGCATATTCGGAAGCTGTTATACACAACGCCAGGGCGGATGTTCTCAACGTTTGTGGATCAGATCCCCAATATCTATTTGTTAGTTTCCTTACTTGTTTCGAGCGCTCGCTTTGGCCTTTGTATTTATGCAGTGCTGCTTGGAACTTAGTGTACGGTGCAGTGTAAAGCCTAGGTATTTTCGTCTCTGGAAATGTTGCAACTGGGTTCCACGCCAAACAATGTTTAACTCTCTACTTGCCTGTTTGTTGCTGAGATGAAAAGCTCAGACCTGCGACTTGCTAGGATTTGGTCTAAGATGATTAGAGTCGTAGTAAGCAGACAGTTCCTCCAAAGTCTCTGACAATTTGGCCTCCACCTCCTCAAGGTCATTGGTATATATATTATATAGTGATGGTGCCAGCACACTCCCCTGAGGCAGTCCGTTTTTTTGGTTTCTCCACCTACTGTTTTCCCCCATCAGACTGACATGGAACCGTCTATTCTGGAGCAAAGTGCCAACCATCCGTGTCAGGTGGCAGTCCCGTGTTATTTGATACACTTTCGTCAGCAGCTTTCTGTGATTTACTGTATCATATGCTGTGAGGTATTGACCTCACCTGTGATCTGTCTTTCCTCCAAGCCATTCTCGATAAATTGAGTTAGGTTTAGTATCTGTCCGCAGCAGGACTTGCCTGTTGTAGAATAAGTTTCTCCTGTAGTGCAGCATTTATCCTATTAAGGATCAGCCTCTCGAACATCTTGTAGAGATGGCACAGCAACGAAACAGGCCTGTAGCTCTTTGGATCGTTGGAGTCTTTTCCTGATTTGAGCAACGCAATTACTCTTGCTTTTCTCCACATTTTTGGAATTCTAAGGCTAGTGTTACAAGTATTAAATAGTTTCAGCAGCCACTGCAACGTTGTCTCGCCAAAATTCTTGATCTGTTCAGTCCTCAAGTCGTCGATACCAGGTGCTTTATTAATCTTCATGTCATTCATCGCCGTATTGAGCTCGTCTCTAGAAAAGAGTTCGCGGAGGTAGTAGTCCTCATTATTCACATCTCGGGTCAGTGGTTGTCGTGACTGCCTTCCCCTTATCTTGCCGTTCAATAGTAACTGTGTGGCTACCTGATCAGCAGTTACTTCGGTGAAACTGTCTTTTGGTTTTTTTTTTGGGTCCCCACTGAGATTTTTAAGTAGTTTCCAAGCCCTTCTGCTATTTATTTTTCATATCAAGGTTTTCCATCAAGTTACGCCATTTTAGCGTTCTACCCTCGGCGATGGACAGCATGAGATCCTCACCTGCTTCAATCGGCGAAAGGGTCCTTCTCGAACAGTTTCTGGTAACGATTGAGTAGCCGCGCGGTTTAGTGTCTTTCCATAGGCCGGTTATGTATTGAATTCTGCACCCTCTTGGTATATATTTACGTGATATTTTTCTTACCAGTTCATTGAATAATTATTCATAGTTTTCTGGTCGGGGTGGTAGCTTTCTTACTTCGGTATCCAAGTTTTCCCTGAAACTGTTCCAGTCGGCCTTCTTAAAATTGAATCGTCTCTTAAACGGTACTTGTTTTGGTTCCAAGATAGCGCTAACGATACCGATAATGGGTCTGTGTTGCGTCTTCGGTATTGGTTCTCCCATTTGTTTGCTACACATTGCTGCCAGTCTCGATGACACAATTATTGTATCCTCTCTTCCATCTACCACTATTAAAAGAAGATGGTAGCTTCGGGTCATGTATTAGCTGGAATTCGTGTGTTTCAGCCCGTTTTTCGAGATCTGCTCCGTTGCCATCGGTTTCCCTATATCCCAACTGCTTTTGCAGTTGAAATCACCAAGGATGAAATTTGCGAGCTGGTATTTAAAGTTTGCAGGTTTAAGGAAGGCGAATGGAACGTTAGGTGGCTTATAGCTTGAGGGCACGCAATACTGCAGCGTTTCAACAGTGAGTACCTCAATATCATCCGCATCCGTTAGGGAGGCTGACATGATGTTGACACCTGACCGAGCAAAGACCGCGCTTCCGTATTGATTATGGGGTCTCTCCAGGCTCAGCTCCATTCCCTCCACTCTGGGCCTGCATCTGTCAATGCCTCTGTAAGTTTCCTGAACAAGGAGGACATTGCATGCAAGTTCCTCACATATTTCCGCTAACAGGACCTTGTCTCTAGTTAATCCTTCTATGTTAATTGAGATCGTCACCAGTGGCCTTGAAAAAGACAAGTTTTGTGTGTGCCCGACTGTGTATACGACGCGGTATTTTCAACCTTCGTGGAGGCACCTTCTGTGCACCCCTGTTCCTGGTTCCTGTATCAAATGTACACACATGCGCAGATTTTGGAAACCTTCAAAGTTAGGCAAAACTAACTATCCATCACCCAAAGCAACTAAAGCCAATCAACCAATGAAATGCTATAAAAACTAACGAAAAAGTAGTAGAACGAAACAAATTATTACGTTAAAATATATATTTAAATCGTCCAAAAATGCCAACAAGATAAAACCTTCAATCTTTAGGCTATATTTCGTTAAGACCAAGTTACTCCAAATTCTTTTCTGTTGACATTTTGGTCATGGTTTTCTTTAGTTCTTGAATGTTGGCACCACTGATCAGAATCTTATTGCACGAACCAATGTTGCCAATGATTGATAATTTTTCGTAATTAATATACGGATACGGCGAAAATTATCGATTAAAAATGCTATATTGTGCAGCACATGTATTTAGTTTAGTCTAAGTTTACCACTCACGGCTTCTAAAATTAATTAGGTATTAATTGACCATCGAGTACCAAGACCGCAAATGCATCAATTACCGGAATGGGCGAGGCCTTGCTCAATTAATGTCCGAAATAATCCAAAATAATGAGAAACAAATAGGCCCGTTTAAAATATGCACTCGAGGCGTTTAGGCCCCCAGGCGACTGAAAAACAATTTCAATTAGCCTAATGAATAGCAATTTCGAGCACGTAAATAACTTCGGACCGCGACGTACATAACTAACCCTTATTTTTATCGACAGCTCGAATTTAGCCGGACTTACAAAAGAACTATACCCATAATTAGCCTTTATTCATGGGGTACTCGGCAAATGGGCCGACTACAGTCGAGCTCATAAATTTAATAACACACGGATCGCTCCGGGACAATTACTGGGAGTGTACCTTCACACATGCTTCGGACATGTGTGTTGACACTGCACGTTACACATGCTGCAAATGTAAGGAGCAGCTTAAGGTGAACTTAGGTTCGTTTTAATCTACCTGCATACTACGAAAGGGCCATTATCCAAAACACGCCAGATATTCATTCATTCTTGTTTTATTAGGATAGTATTAGCCTTGGAATATGACATCTGACATCCTAGGGTTGCCAATCTGTAGGGAATTCCCCAAAACTAACGTGGGGTATTTCAACAGGTGTGGGGATTTTGTGGAGATATAATCACTGTGTGGATTTTGTAACACTTTAAATATATCGACACAAAAAGCAACATGCTTTATATTTTCACGTGATTTTTTCATTCATAAAACTAAATAAACCATTTTTAATTTATTTTTTTGCTATTTTAATGAATAGACCCGAAACCATGTTGCCATTATTTTCATTACTTACTCCAAATAGTCCAAATCTGACAAACCTAAGGAATTCATGAAGGATGTGGGGAATTGTGGGAAATCGCGCAATTTTTTGATGGGAAAACGGGGCAGAGCAGTTGGCAACTCTGCATCTGATATGTAAAATATGACATCAATGTAAAATTTTAACATACCTACAGATTTTGGCAAATCCGCGGTTGCCGCATTGTTGAAAATATCTGAGTATTTTCTGAAGCTGTCCTGGTCCTGGCACAAAATAAATATTTGAATTTTCATGATTTAACAGCAAAAAAGGGCAAAAATGGTTAATATGTAAAAAATGTTTTTATACTTATATATCTTGCGCCCGTCCTCTCGTCTACGTTTATTTTTGAAAGAAAATGCAGTACGTGATTTCAACGAGGTTACCCAATATCACCGAGGTTTTATTGTTGGGTTAAAACTAGGGCTGCCAGCAGTGAAGTAGCTATCATGCAGCGGGAGTAACCCAAACTAACCCAAACTAACCCAATATCAAATTGAAATAATAAAACAACCCAAAATCTGGCAAAATATGCAAAGTCTAAATGATTGACACATCTACAATATTATTTCAGTTTTCAGTCAGTACATCTCAACATCTGGCAACACTGGCATGCTGGATGGTCTCAGTGGTTTGACATCCGTATATCGATATCGATCATCCGCCACCGAGGCATCTCCAATTATGTACTTGAGATAGTTTCTGGTGGAAATCACTTGATCTTGAATAGCCAGCAGAAAGCCCTCGGTCTCGGGGAACATTTGTCATGAAACTAACCAATAGTTCGACGCGAACAGCACAGACAATAACCTTAAAGTTGCAATGGTTGGCAGATTTTATTATATAAATAGTCAATCAGGCAGGCTTTTGTCTCTAACCTCTTCCGTTCACCTACTGCAGTCCACAGGGGCATGGTAGGGGTTCTAACCATGTCCTAATCTTCACACCCAACTCTGAAAGTGCAGTTCACATTTTTAGGGATACCTGCCTAAAAAGTACTAAAGTCGAATCTGCGATAGATCTCTCGAAATTCTGAGTCAAGTGGCTTTTAAAGTTAAGCATGCCTTAGAGTGCTGCGTGAAATTAAGATGTTAGTTTATCCTCCAATAATTATCTCATCAAATAACCGAACCTAATCATAAATTAAAACACAACTTCGCTCTTTAATAACTTTATTATAATACAGGACTACATGGAATATTCTTAGTTGGTATCGACCCGGAGCATCAGATCAAACAATCAAAGTTCTAGAAAGAGTTAGTCGGAATGGACATTACGGCAATCCAGAAAATCAGATGGCCGGGCAAGGACCATGTGAAAATCGGCAACTCCACGGTCATCTACAGCGGTGATAACCAAGGCAGGCATATATTTGGAACCGGTTTTGTTGTAAAGGAAAAGCTAATACATTCGGTAATAGAGTTCCATCCGATCAACGAACGACTCTGCTGGTTAAGACTTAGAGGGAAGTGGTACAACTACTTTTTAATATCTGCGCATGCATCTACTGAAGAAAAAACCGAGGAAGAAAAGGATATATTCTACGAACAACTAGAACACTTGATAGACTCTCTCCCCAGACAGGACATGCAACTAATTCTCGGAGACTTCAACGCAAAAGTTGGAAAAGAAGAAGCCTACAAACCAACCATCAGAAACCATAGTCTCCATGATGAAAGCAATAATAACGGCACTCGATTAATAGACTTCGCAACCACACATAATTTACGCATCAAATCGACTATGTACGAACACAAAAAATACACAAGCAGACATGGACATCTAATGACGGCAAAGCACGGAACCAAATTGACCATATACTCATAGATACAAGACATGCTAGCATCTGCTTAGATGTGCTAAGTTTGAGGGGTGCAGACGCGGACTAGGAGCACTTTCTGGTGAGAGCAAAAATAATACCTAGAATCTCGACGCTCAGCAACAAAAACAACCCCACAAATCAGCAGTGGAATACAGAAAAACTAAAAAACGAAACAACGAAAGCACAGTATGAACTGGCACTAGCTAACAGAATCAGAGGGGAGGAATTAAGTGAGGGCACGGTAGAGGGAAGGTGGAGTAACCTTAAAGAAACCATAAATAAGACAGCAGAAATGATACTAGGAGGCCAACCAAAACGACGACGGAAACAATGGTTCGACGATGAATGCTCTAAAGCAATCGACGAGAGAAACAATGGTACAGAACCCAACTGACAGAAAAACAGAAGTGTACAAAAACGTGAGAACAATAAGCAGGAATTTAATAAGGAGAAAAAAACGAGAACTCCAAGAAATGCAAATAGAAGAAATAGAGCAGCGATAATATCCCCGCAGAATGCTTGAGATGTGGGGGGGGAGACCATATACCAAGAATTTCACCAACTGCTACAAGCCATATGGAGCGCAGAAGAAATACCAAATGAATGGAAGGAAGGAGTCATCATCCCCATATACAAAAAAGGAGACAAAATGAAATGTAGCAACTACAGAGGTATCGCGCTACTAAACACACCGTACAAAATATTGGCCAATGTACTCCTGGGAAGACTCATGCCATACGCGGAAGAAATCGTAGGAGAATACCAGTGTGGTTTCAGGGGGGGCCGCTCCACCACAGAGCAGGTATTTACCATCCGGCAACTAATGGAGAAATGCTGGGAATTTAATCGAGACCTCCATCAACTATTTATCGATTTCAGGCAAGCCTATTACACCGTCCGGAGAGTAAAATTGTGGCAAGCGATGGAAGAACTGGACTTCCCGAAAAAAGTCATAAGAATGACCCAGCTATGTATCGGAGGCCCAAAAAGCAAAGTTAGAGTTGGACAAAACTTCTCGGAGGTATTTGATATAAACAACGGCCTTAAACAGGGTGATGCCCTATCAACGCTGCTTTTTAATGTTGCTCTGGAACATGCCACCAGAAAGGCTGAAATCTGCCCTCCAGCGACGGTCTTTCAAAATAATGGCCCTTGCGGATGACGTGGATATCATTGGAAACAGCAGACTAAATGTCAAAAATACATTCAGCAACTTCAAAGAACATGCTGGAAATATGGGGCTCAAGATTAATGAAGAAAAAACAAAATATATGTACTCCACCAGAAATAACCGGATCAGAGACAGAGTAGGTCAAAACATTACAATGAATGACTACAACTTCGAGCGGGTCAAAAAATTCAAATATCTTGGAACAACATCAGAAGACACTGATGGGACAGAAGAAGTTAACTGTAGAATACAAGCCGGAAACAAATACTTTTATGCAACTCATAATCTACTAAAATCAAAGCAAACATCAAGACGTACAAAAATAAACATATACAAAACAATAATTAGACTAGTTGTGATGTACGGATGTGAAACGTGGACGCTGACCGTGGCAAATGAAGAACACTTCCGAGTCTTTGAGCGGAGAGTACTCAGGAAAATATATGGTCCAACCGTAGATGCAACAACGGGAAGATACAGAACTCGTACAAACAGAGAGCTAGAAGACCTATACGGAGAGCCTATCATTGTCCGTCAAATAAAATCCAAACGATTACAGTGGGCGGGACATGTGAGAAGACTACCGAATAATGGCACTGTCAGGCTTGTATAGGAGGAAGCACCAGAGGGTAAAAGACCCCTAGGCCGCTCACGACTCCGATGGAGAGACAATATTGCCAAAGACCTAAGGGCATTGGGCATCCAAAATCCACTCCATGCCATGAGCACAACAGCGGAGGACTATTGTGAAGTCGGCAAAAACTCCAGCTGAGTTGTAAGCCACGGGCCACGGAGTAAGTAGTAAGTAAGTAAGGGACTAAGCAGGCATATAAACAATTCAAACCATCGAAAAATTAAAGCTCTACAAAACCCTATCCCCTAGCCTAAAATATGTGTATAATACCTTGCGGAATTTGTGATTTTTATTCATTTCAAAGAAGTCTATGTCATCGTATTGATTGGCTAGTCTGGCAGCTCTTGATATGAAGTTGTTCAGTCCATAATTGGTGCGATGAATAGAGTAATGAAAACTAACTGTAGATCTGGTCGGTCTAGATGGAACATGAATATTAATTGTATTGAGCAAAGAAGGTGCAGCAGCTCTACCATGCAGAATATTGTAAAAAGTAATTAGGTCTCTCCTCTTATGACGCATAGTAATGGGTGACATATTTAACAAAGCAAGTAAATCTACATCGTTGTAATTGTCCAAAATGTTTAATTTGAAAGCAATCTGCTTTAAACATTTATGTTCAACTTGACGCAAGGACTCAATATGCACACCATAGAAAGGCGACCACACACAGGATGCGTACTCAAGATGGGGACGGATAAGAGAGCAGTAAAGAGTTTTTAAGGCGGTAATCCCAGTGAAATCTTGTGTGCTTCTTTTAATAAAGCCAAGCATCTGAAATGCCTTGTTAACTACATTATTTAAGGGATCAGAAAGTTGTAGAGTTGCATCCAATGTGATACCCAGGTCCTCTCCAGGTACATTATCAAGACAATGCTGGCCAATCTTGTATCCACATCTGATAAGGGATCTGGACCGAGAGAACGTAATAGCTTTACATTTGGAAGCATTCAGATTCATCCCATTTCTTGTACACCAATCCAATAAATTAATTAGCTCATATTGAAGTTTATCACAATCATTGGGAGATTTAATCAGACAGCTCAACTTTAAGTCATCGGCAAACAGCAAAAAAGGGGAAGATGAAAAACATTTATGAATATCATTTATAAAAATGTTAAACAGAAGAGGCCCAAGATGCGAGCCTTGTCGAACTCCTGAAGGAACAAGAATTGTTTTGGAAAGAAAGTTACCAATCTTTACCGTCTGTCTACGACCAGACAAGTAGCTGCCAAACCAGGAAATCATTGGTTCATCAACCCCAATCATTCTGAGCTTATGGACCAACATGCCATGAGACATCCTGTCGAACGCCTTGGAGAAATATGTGTAAATTGTATCAACTTGATATCCTTTCTCCAGGGAGTCAAATAAAAAATCCACATAAGTTAATAGTTTCAGCTCAGTAGATCTGCAGGATCTAAACCCAAATTGCTGACTGATAAGATGAGGCTCGAGTAAAGGAGTTAAAAAGTCACAAACCAGACTCTCAAACACTTTAGGTATCACACTGAGGATGCTAATAGGACGATAATTAGTAACAAGAGATTTATCACCATCTTTAAATATGGGTTTAAGGAAACTTTCTTTCCAGTAATCTTGAAAAACACTGGTTTGAAGGGAACAATTAAATATGTGATACAATGGCCTGGAGAGGTTAAAACTGCATTTCTTTAAGAACAAAGGAGGCATACCGTCAGTGCCTGAGCCCTTATTAATATCAAGAGAAGAGAGCTTGGTGTATATTAGTATATTTCAGATATCAAAATTCTATGTTTAGTGATATGTACATTGGATGCAGATAATTCATGATCAGGCACATGGAGATTAGTGTGTGTATAAACTGTGGAAAAATAATCTGCAAACAAATTTGCAATATCCTTGCCTGAGCTACAAGACTTGTCAATATATTTAAGTTCATTAGGGAAAGCACTATTTTTCCTTTTATTGTTAACAAATGACCAGAATTTCTTTATATTTGCAGATATAGCCATTTCAGTAGACTGAATATATTGTGAATAGCATTCCCGAGTCAAATCCTTGCACAATTGCCTAAGCGTAGAAAACTCTCAATAGTCACTCAAGGAACCAGTTGACTCATATTTTTTGTGTAATTTTTTCTTTAAAGTAATAAAATTTTTTAGATCTTGAGAGAACTATATTGGGAACTTTCTGGCCGAAAACTTTTTTAATGGTACAAATCTATCTATAGATACAAAAATAATTTCATATAAAATATTTAAAATGGTATTGAGATTTGAATCCCTAAACAACATATCCCAATTGAACTGGTCTAGGAATGAAGAAATGTCCTGATAGTTTGCAGACCTGAAATGCCTGTAGCAACCATCAAGCTCAAGTCCGGGCTTATCATAGGTCAGGTTACATTTAATGCTAATGGAGAGTGGTGGATGACCGACTGGAGGAACCAAAAAAGAGTCTGCTAGTACAACTTCTGCTGAGTGGCATGTGTCAAAAAAAGATCCAAAAGGCTATTGTGTATTGTCACTTGATGATTACATTGGAAAAGATTGTGGAAACTGCAAACATTAGACATAATCTGGATGCAAGACTCTTCCTGTAGTGGTGCTCCACCTGCAGTTGCAACAGAGCTAAAAGGACCATTTTGCCGGCTAGCATGAGACAAATTAAAATCCCCAACTATATGTAGGCCTAAATTGGGCATCGCTAGTCCAAGAGAGTCAATAGTCTTAGAGAAGGTGGTATACAATTGTGCCGGAGAGTCGGGAGGTAAATATTCTGCTCCCAATATAAAACTAAAAGCACTGGATCCAACCTTAATGAAAACCTGTTCAATGCTATCTGGCACCTGGAGACGAGTACTTGGTATTGACTTGTGTATAGCTATTAGCACTCCTCCTCCTCTCTTGAAGACACTGGTATTAGCAGAGCGATCACAACGATAGGTGTTAAAGTTAGTAAAGCTAAGTTCGGAATCATAGATGCCGCTATGCAGCCAAGTTTCCGTCAAGACATATATGTCATGTTGACATGCTGGTATATTATGAAGAAGATGACCCAACTTAGTTCTTAAACCTTGAGCGTTTTGGTAATAAACAGAGATACTATTTGCGTTTAGAGAACCAATTAGTTTTTTTGAATAATCTTTGGGACACCTTGATGGTAGACAATACGTATATTTCTATCACCATTAGATACTCGTGCTCTAAATTCAGCTCTAACCTTAGCCCCAGCATCTGCCTGCAATTTAGTTAGATCCTGTTCAATGTAGATATGTCTCCCTTTAAGGTTAGATCTGGCCCGAACTGAGCCTCTTCTTGGCTATTGAGAATCACTTTCAGAGCTCTATGGCCATTTTTGTTTGGCTTAGCAATCCTAATTGTGTTTTTTACATTCACATTAAGTAGCAAAACCAATAGAGCCCAAGAGAGAATTCACATCATCAAGATCCCGTTTGGTATCAGGCAGGTTGTAAATGACAATATTACTTGCCCGTCTCTGTCGATCATGAAGCTCAGCAAAAATTTCACTATTGGGTATGGCGTCAGGGCCTGAGGTGCTACTTTGTGTAGGAGAGGCCTTTTTAAGATCTTCCTTCAGCTGCCTAAGCTCCAACTGCAGCTGGTCAATAGCTTTTAGTATTGAAGGCATCTGTAGCAAGCCAGATTGGCAATCTTCACAAAGAAACCTGAGAGTTTTCTGGCCCTTGAGTTCGACAACCCGGATTTCCGAAGAGTTTAATCCGGAACAAACCAGTTTATGTATAGCTCTAGTGCAGCTATCACAATTAGTCAGAAGCTTAGTGTTTTCTTCAAAAACTTTGCATTTCAAACACTGCATGGCAAATTGAAGGTTAGAAAAATTTTAATTTTAGCAAAACAGAAAAAACTCAAGAATTATTAGCACAAACTAAAGATTGAATCGCTATGTGACTGTCCCAATAAGTAATAACAATTTATTTAACAATTAACTAAAGATTTGAATTAAAAAGTTTAACATAATATATTGTAAACAATGAGACATAACCTCCTTTAGATGTTTACGTTTTATCCTTAAGTCATAATACATTATTTTGCTAGGAGATGCCTATTTACATATAGCAGGAAAAATATTTGCCCTCATGTCTCAGTCTAGTCTATATATAGCCTATTAATTAAGTACGTACATTTCAAGCTGGTTCATAACACTTCAGATAACGTTTTTACGTGTTTTCGAACCGTCTTAAACCCACACTTAACGATTCATCGATTCTCTTTCAAGAGAATCGCCCCCATCGAATTAAAACAGTAATATTATAGTACGCGGCCTCACAATAAGGACGCCGGATAGTCTACGGCCCGAGCGGGACGAAGATAAAATCTGTTCGCCTTATCGCTCTAATGTAAAGTGTCGCTCTTTGTCCAAAGTAAATGGGCGGCTACACAGTCTGCATTGGCTCAGTTCTTCGGTTAAAATCTGACGGCTGCTTGTCGAGTCCACGTTGACTCTCGTCAGGGCGGTATTAAATTTTTTTCAGAATTCTTTTACACAATCATACATGTTAAGAGTCGAAATCCAAAACAAGATTACCCCAGATGGGTAGAGCTCAAGCCTCAGAATCCCATCCCGATATAAAATCGGGCAGGCAAAAGATCGACGAAATACAACAAACCAAAGCAGACTATATACATTGCTACTTATAATATTAGGAAGATGAAAACAAACTATCACTTAGAGGAGCTAGAGGAAGAACTGAAGAATATTGTGGGAAATAGTAGGGCTATGTGAATCACGGCTGAGAGGAGAAAAAATGACTCTAAATTCTGGACAACCTGCTTCAAAACAACTCCGAGACCAACAGATAGCAAGGGGGGAGTGGCTTTTATCGTTAACAGCCAATTCAAACACCTCATCACTAAATATCCAGCAATATCAAGCAGGGTTATATATCTGATATAAGTCTAAACAAAAGATACACTATCCAATTGATACACTGCTACGCACCTACAAGCACAGCGAGCAACGAATTAATAGAAGAACTATATGAAGACATTACCCGGGCCAGAAACCTTGAAAACACTCAATATGCAATCATTACAGTGGACTTTAACGCCAAGGTAGGAAAGAAACAACTAGGTGATACATGCTACATGGGGAACTTTGGTCAGGGAGAACGGAACGAACGAGGAGATACGCTCGTAATCTTCTTAAACAACGAAAAACTCTACTGTATGAACACCTTCTTCCAAAAATAAACTCAAAGGAAGTGGACGTGGCGAAGCCCAGGCGGACTGGTGAAAAATAAAATAGACTTCATCCTCGCTAATAGAAACACTATCTGCAAAGATGTCACAGTGCTAAACAGGTTTGACACAGGAAGCGGCCAAGATACAAATCAACACCAACATAGAAAGGAGAAGACTAGTCGCCAGACATACATTCCCTACAAGTGATGCCCTGCAACTCAATCAGGAAACCTATCAAAAAGAACTGGAGAAGACGCTAAAGCCACCGGCACTTCAGGATAAGGGCATAGATGAAATCCTCAATAAAATATCGCATGGCATAACTACAGCCACAAAGAAAATATGCAGAAAGATAAGACAGAAATCAGATACTAAATTAAAACCCGAGACGATAGAACTAATAAGAAAAAGAAGAAGGACTGACAGAGATTCCCCAGAATATAATACCCTAAATAAGACAACGAAAAAAGAAATAAGGAAAGACGTAAGAGAAAACAAAACAAACAAAATCCTGGAAACTATAGAGAAAAATAAAGGCATGAGAGTTCTAAGATTGAAGCAAGAGAGGGGAAAACAGAAAATTGTAAAAATAAAAATCAATCAAGGAATCCTAATCACAGATAAACAAGAAATTAGAAGGGAAATACAAAATATTCTACGAACAGCTTTACCAAACAACTATACAATGGACCACCTAAACACATTACAAACGTAGGCTCATGAGACATGCCGGAAATATCACCACCAGAAATTAAATACGCACTCCAACAGATGAAAAACGGCAAGAGTCCGGGAGAAGATCGAATCACCGGAAATGCTAAAGATGGGTGGTAAATCACTAATAGAGACAATGGGAATGCTGTTAAACAAATGTCTGATAGAGGGAAAAATCCCGGAATCGTGCTAATCTACAAAAAGGGGATCGTTCAATTATAGAACACTATAGACCAATAAGCCTCCCAAGTAACACATAGGATCGCGCTTTATATCCGAATTGCTTTAAAAATTATTTCTAAGTGCTTCATTTATGACTATATGGAGTTATTGCAGAATCTCAGATTACCAATTTGCTTAAATTATATTTTGGTTCTTTAATTTAGTTCTTTAAGCGGTTTAAGAACGAAATTTGAGAGCTGCTATAAAGTAGCTTTTTAATTGTTCTATAAAGACATTCATTATGACTTTTAAGCTATATACTTGCTTTGTAAACATGCTTAAGATCCTCTTATACAGACAAATGATATCTTTATAGATGCTTTATAAATATTATTTAAACGCTTATATGCCATTTAAAGGGACAGATTACCTGTTTAAGCAAAATGGCGTCGTGAAATACCACTACACAGGATGTTAAGAATTTTTGTCTTTCAACGCTTCTATAGAGAGTATATTTAGTGTTTTAGTTGTGTTCCACTTAATGATTTGCTGTCAAGATGATTAAAAATGACAACTTTAAGAACTAGGAAAAACCTGAAGAAATCTGGACATTTTACATAGGATGGCGCTTTATATACATAACTCGTTCAAATAATTCCATATATTGTAGACGCCATTCTAAATGGCTATTCCTACAACCTCTGTAATTATCAAAATGGCTGTTTGAGTTTGAGTTTTAGTGGAGTAGGAGATATTCCTCTAACCATTTTGCAATATAATGAGGCGGTAACTCTTTCCAAATATATAAAAGTTATATAAGGCATATTTAATCGCGTAAATTGCATTTATGTCTTTTTTTAAAAACATTTACATAAGTGCCATATAATAATACTTACACAGCATTATTGCAATTTAAGAGCAAGTTTAACTTCACTATATAGATGCTTTATATGTTCTTTATAATGGTAATGGTAAGCGCTATACTTAGTTCAAGAAGTTATATAGTGGCTATATATTAGGCATATATACGTGTTAAAAGAGTTATATAGAAGTATTATAGAATAGTTTTTTTGGAGCATTTAGTTACACTTTTATATAATAGCTGAGTATCGTGGTTCCTTTAAGACAAATAGCAGCCATATAAGTAATATATAATTGATTATATTACCTTTTATAGCATCGTTTTACTCTAGAAACTAGTGATATAAACGTTTGTTTAACCTTTATAAATCTTTTTG
>JAEQML010063183.1:0-23415 GCA_016904865.1 Pissodes strobi | reverse complement strand
TGTTTTAAACTGATAAGAAAAAATAATAAACTTAAGAGAAGATGAAACAGTACTTATGCCAAATGAAACTATTCGTGGTTTAAATGTGTGCAAAATCACATTCGAATACTTGTAAGTCGTTTTGAACAGAATTATATTCTCTTTAAAACCAATACACTTATAATGAAAGGAAATCTTTTATGTTCATTCCAAGAATATTAAAAAAAGAAGTATAACTAATCTTCATAAGGAGCTTACGATTTAGCGAGTGCCTGTTGCATCAGATTGTTACAGCATGAAGCATAGCATTAAGGTGCGTCCAGACTTGTGACAAAACCCCGTGACGTGACAGCAGCGTCGCGAACATTTTCACGACGAGGCGAACTTCGATGCGTGTCATCGTCGCCTGTCATCCCCGCGTGTCATCGTCGCGTATCATAGTCCCGTTCACGGCGTTCCGCTCATTTAAATAAAAAACAGTCGGTCATCATGGACGTTGCAGCAGCAGCGTACATAATTATAGATCACTTATTGCATAATTCTATAAATGTTAACGTTGTCTCCTGTCCCCATTCTATCTCGATATTAAAAAATCAAATACTAATTCGACACAAAAATAGCCACTACAAAGGTTAAAATTCAATCAAATATGCAAAACGTTCTGATGATACGCGGTCCCGTCCAGACTTGTCGAACCAAGCGGCGTAGCATCCCTTTGATGCGACGCTAAAAGACCGACAGGGCATGGAACGGACTGATGACACGCGGTAAACGCAGCGATGTCACGCGTTGCGGTTACGGGGTACCGTTCAGACTATACGCGACGAGGTTCGCGGCGGTGTCACGATACGAGGTCTTGTCACAGGTCTGGACGCACCTTTAGATGTTCGACTATAGTGATGACTAGTTCGTTTCCTGATTTCGTTTTGAGTTCATTTTAAAATGGAAGCTTTGTTAAGCGAATGGGGATTGGAAGATTTCACAAATCAGTTTAAACGTAAATACGATAATTGTATTCATTTATTTGCTTTTCTATGTACACGTAGGTATAAAATATTTCTTGCTTTATATAAATTAATATGTAGAGAACTTTGTTAAGTATTTGGCGCCAATCATGGCGTCCTACTTTTCGTTTGTCAAATAAGTCAGCTACATATTTAAATATTTCTTTGAGTAGCAGCATTATTAGCAATTATAGTAAAATATATAGTATTTCTAGGGATTATTTAAAGTATAGGCTAATGTATCGATATTATACATGTCGGCGTTTTTCAATATTCACAAGTGTCGACGTCGATGCTATCCCTTGTTTTCTGTTCTAATCGACACTTGTGGACTCTTCTTCACCGATGAATATTCAAAGAGACTCAACATGTATAGCTTATTGTTTAAATCAACCCTAAAAGCGATATACTTGCCTATATTTATATCCAAAAAATAGTTTAAATTTAGAACTCTCAGCAGTCTCTAGAACTTTTGCATTAAAAAGTTTTATTCAACTTTTATCTTAACCGAGCTATTGAACTTGAAAGCACTGTTAAGTTTATGCATTATGCATAACAGTAAGTTTTGTTCGCTTTGCAGTTCGGATGTATTCGCATATGTAATGTACAGGGTGTCCCATTTTCGTAGGTTTTAGGGGGTTTCACCCATATGGAGTAAAGATAGAAGGATGCGGTTTTCGGGACACCGTGCCACTTTTTGTGAAACGAAAGGTGACACAAACAGAATTTTCTTGGCCGCCTTCGGTCTTGAGATACAGGGCGTTTTTGAAAATGTTGCATTTTCTAGCACCCCCGTATCTCAGCTGCCTGAGCACTTATCAAAAAGGTAAAAAGTGCTTCTGATATAGCTTTTTACGTAGAATCCAGTGCCACCTTCAGAATAAGTATACGAGAGTTATCGGACCCTACTTTATTTTTTAATGGGAAACCCTATATATTATTTTTTTATCTTCTTCCCCTCACCGAGAGCATTTCAGAAACATCACATAGTCCATTTTATTTTCATAAATAACGTGACAAAATTCTTTAATTATATATTTTTTTCATATGTTATGCGGTCGTGGGTAGCCATGATAACGCAAATAACAAAATCATCATGCCATCATTACTACTGTCATTGTTGGCGTTACTGATTTATTTTTATTCCGTATTTAGGTAGTTGATATTTATTGATCTTCGTTGTTATTATTGTTTGATTTGTTTTTTTTTAATATGGCCCAAAACCAAAAATTTTAATACCTTGAGAAGTATGATATGAATACCTGCTTCATATTATCTAATGAAAACGCAGATCAAGCGGCGGAGCTTTATTTGAACAGGTCAGTTATCTTTACCTGCTTGTATTTTGAAATTATTTGTTCTCCTTATTTTGTCATAGATATCCCGAAAGAAGACATCCCGAAAAAAAATACTTCAAAAAATAAGATCTGATCTTTGCCAATATGGATCTTTTAGCAAACCTCGACCCCGAGTCTACAAGAAAAAGAACGAGGGATCTGAGGTCAACGTTTTAGCCCTTGTTCAAGCAACTCCTGGAACCTCGTATAGAAAAATTGCCGAAGAGGTGGGTGTGCCCAAAACAAGAGTGCAAAGAATTTTTAAAAGACACAAAATCAAACCTTCCAAATACAAGGTTGTTCATCATGTGCATCCTGATGAAGATGAGCGTAGACTGGTGTTCTGCAATTGGTTTATAAATATGATAGCTGAAGATATTAATTTCGAAAAAACCACGTTATTTTTCCTAGGGAACGTCAGGGCAGGTTTGGATTTAATGTTTCCTGCTTTATTTTCGACAGAAAAATAGTGTACCCAATTTATGAAGAAAATCTGAACTCCAATAGATACTTACATATCCTAGAAGAAAACACAATGAGAATTTTGGATGATATTCCGCTGGCTCAACTAAATAGTATATTCTTCCAACAAGGTGGGGCTTCAGCCCACAATGGTAGAATAATTCAAAACTGGCTCAACGAACATTTTCCCAGAGTATGCTGGCAGGAACGTCAAACTGGTGAGAGGAGTTTGATTTCGGGGAGTGACGCCCCCGCCATTCCGAGTTGCCATGGGATATGGCCCATCAAATTCCATCGTCCTCCCCCAGGCTGGAGAACACCAAAGTCTGGAGCCGATCACTGACAGTTTGTGACAAGAGGGGCTGCATTGTATTGGCTGGCAGGAACGTCAAACTGGTGAGAGGAGTTTGATTTCGGGGAGTGACGCCCCCGCCATTCCGAGTTGCCATGGGATATGGCCCATCAAATCCCTTCATCCTCCCCCAGGCTGGAGAACACCAAGGTACAAAGTCTGGAGCCGATCACTGACACTTTGTGACAAGAGGGGCTGCATTGTATTGGCTGGCAGGAACGTCAAACTGGTGAGAGGAGTTTGATTTCGGGGAGTGACGCCCCCGCCATTCCGAGTTGCCATGGGATATGGCCCATCAAATCCCATAGTCCTCCCCCAGGCTGGAGAACACCAAAGTACAAAGTCTGGAGCTGATCACTGGGGAGTGATCCAACAAACCCCATTTTTTCCCCTGTCAGACTAGGGACCGCCAAAGGAATGAGTCTGAGGCCGATGCTTCGAGTGGAAGCGGCCCTAGGTGGTAGATGCATAAGCCTACTCGCATCGTCCGGTGAAAGACCACCCCACCAGAATTGGGAAGCGCTAAGTGGTTTTCCCAAATCACGTTCCGCTTCCGCGCTGGTGGTCTCGAGTTCCACAGTAGGAATATATGGACATGATGGTGCTTCCAGGATCAAAATATTCCGGAAGTAAACTCCCCGGCCATTCGGATCTCCGGGCGCTGCGTGGCCCTGGGAGCCCTTCATTCCGCATTTCACAGACAGCAAAGATACCGAACCAATTTAGAATAGATTTCTGCAACATAAGAGGCCTAAATACAAACATAAATTCGGTACACCAACATCTACAAGCAAATAGACCACACTTATTAGCCCTTACAGAAACACAAGTATGTTCTACAACAACAACAGTGAACTACCTCTATCCTGGTTACGACTTACATACCCGATTTAGATATAAGTTCGGAATATGCCTTTTTGTCAGAAGCGACCTTTCATGTCACCGCGAGGAAACACTCGAACCGAACAACCTTGACGTCATGTGGCTCAAATTCACCGCCAAGGGATTAACCAAGTTTATATGTTGTCTCTATCGCCCTCCGAGCGATAGAGCCTACCAAAGCTTTTTTTCAACATTAGCTACCACTTTTGACTCAATACAGGTCGATCACCCCAGTTCAGAAATAATCGTTCTGGGAGACTTCAACGCCCACAACACCAACTGGCTCAAACATCACAACAAGACCGACAACGAAGGTAGAGAAGCTGAAGCATTTGCCATCAGCTGCGGGCTTACTCAACTTGTAGGCGAACCAACTCGAATCTCAGAGAGGGGCGAATTCGCCGCCCTCCTGGATCTTTTTCTGACCACCAATCCTGACCAGTACAAGGTTACAGTTGGTCCGCCATTAGGTACCTCCGACCACAAACTTATTACAACGGTTTGTGAATTGCCACCCATACAGAAGGATCCACCATTGCCTCGCAAAATCTGGCATTACAATTCTGCAAACTGGGACGATCTAAGACAGTTCTACCTAGATTTTCCTTGGCTCGACGTCTGCTTTGCCACTGACGACCCGTCAGACTGCTGCGAAGAGATCATGCAAGTAATCTCCTCAGGAATGGAAGCATACATCCCAAATTCCATCAAGTTACCATCAAAAGGAAATCACTGGTTCGACAAAAGATGCGAAAGAGCTGTAGGAAGGAAACAGCAAGCCTATAAGTACTGGCAGCAAAATCAGACCGCTGAAAATCGCAATTATTTTATCGAAGCGAGAAACGAGTGCAAGCGTGTGATTGACGAAACTAAAGACAAACACAATCAAAGGATCAGGAATAAACTTTTGCAATGCCCCAGTGGTTCCAGGAATTTCTGGTCGGTAGCAAAGGCAGTAAGTAACAACTTTACAAAAACGTCTCTCCCACCTTTGACGGACGAACGTGGCATCACGGCGACTACAGCCAAGGAAAAAGCAAACATGCTCGCCAAAATGTTTTCATCGCACTCTACCTTAGACGTGCCCCAAGGCAAGACTCTCCCCACTATACCGAACATCAACACTACCATGGCAGAAGTCAAGTTTTCTCACCGTGATATTCGCAAAATCCTTAAAGAAGTAGATACGCAAAAGGCATCAGGACCGGACGGAATACCTGCCATAGTGCTAAAGAACTGCGCCCACGAACTAACACCCGTTTTTTCCAGGCTTTTTTCTCTTTCTTACAGAAAAGGGATTTACCCATCCTCTTGGAAAGTCGCTCGAGTGCAACCTGTTCCAAAAAAAGGCAAGAAAACCACGCCCTCAAACTATCGCCCAATTGCCTTGCTTCCAATAATCTCCAAAGTCATGGAACGCGTAGTCAACCAGCAACTACTCAAGTCCCTCGAGAGCAACAGAATAATCAGCGATAATCAATACGGCTTTCGCAAAGAGAGATCGACAGGAGATATATTGGCCTATGTCACTCATATATGGAGTAGGGCAATTGAAAACTACGGAGAGTCTCGAGTGATTGCGTTGGATATTTCAAAGGCATTCGACAAAGTTTGGCATGACGGACGGCTCAACAAACTGCCGTCCTTGAGGCTGCCCGCCTCTCTCTGCAGCTGGCTGGACAGTTTCCTTAAGAACCGATCCCTATACGTTGCAGTCGATGGACATATCTCGGACACATTCACCATCAACGCGGGCGTGCCTCAGGGCGCAATACTTTCACCAACTCTATTCCTCATCTATATTATTGACCTGCTGATCGAAACGAATAATCCTGTTTACAGTTTTGCAGATGACAGTACCCTTGTCTCCCACTTTAGATCAGAAAAACCCTTACCAGCGACTGAGACTCATCACCGCAGACAGGAGCAGATTACAGCAATTAATCAAGACTTGGAGAAAGTTCAAACTTGGGGCGACCGAAATTTGGTCCAGTTCAATGCAGCAAAGACCCAAGCAGCAACGTTTACTAAGAGGGCCAATACAGCGGGCCCTGACATCATTATGGCAGGATCGACCATTCCCTCATCCTCGTCAATCGGGCTGCTGGGTGTCTCGGTCAACAGCAATATGTCATGGCATGACCATGTTGCTAACATCGCAAAATCAGCCTCCCAGAAGCTTGGTGCGCTATTTCGCAACAAAAAACTCTATACATCGCAGCAGTTGCTCTTGCTGTACAAAGCGCAAATAAGACCGTGCTTAGAATATTGCTCACATATCTGGGGTACCGCACCAAACCATACCCTAAAGCTGCTGGATTCCATTCAGAAGAGGGCTGTGCGTCTCGTCGGCGATCCGGAGTTGACTCGGAATCTGGATAGTCTGGAATATCGCAGACATGTGGCCGAGATGTATCTCTTTTACAGATACTTTCACGGCAGATGTTCCCAGGATTTGGCCCGCATAATCCCGCCCCTGGCAACTCCTGTCAGACAGTCCCGACAGACGGCAGGAGCGCACCAGTTCGTCGTACAACTAGTAGCACCTAGAACATCGCTTTACCAGAACTCCTTTGTCTGGCGCACTGCATCACTGTGGAACTCACTTCCAGGACATCTGTTTCCCACTAATTACAACCTACAACTATTCAAGAACCGTGTCAATCAACATCTTCGCACACACACCGCTCGTCGAGCGCCATAGGATCTCCCTTTAGTGTGTGTGCCACTGCCATAAAAAAAAAAAAAAAACGGGCCTGTTCGATGGCCACCACGATCGCTGGATCTATCAGTTTTAAATTTTTTTATGGGGCTATCTAGAAAATAAAATTTATGCAAGGCGATACGAAAACATACAACAATTGAGAATGGCCACGGAAAATGCTTTTGCTGAATTACAAAGGCAATCTTTATTACAAAATGCATTAAAAAAAATTCATAAACTTTGCCAAACATGTAGGAGATATATTGGTCAGCAATTTGAACAATATTTGTGATTTGTTTTTCATTATTTATTCAATACATTTGTTAAGCCAGTGTCAGCTATTTTTCTTTGCAATGTAATGTTATCAGGGCTACCCACGACAGCCTATACTATACGAAAAAATTAATAAAAATTGAGTTTTATCACGTTAATTATGAAAATAAATATGGACTATGTTATGTTTTTAAAAAGCTCTTGATGAGGGGAAGAAGATGAAAAAATAATATATAGGGTATTCCATTAAAAAAAAAAGTAAGGTCCGATAACTGACCCCGTATACTTATTCTGAAGGTCACAGTGGATTCTACGTAAAAAGTTATATAAGAAGCTCTTTTCACCTTTTCGACAAGTAATCAGGCAGCTGAGATACGGGGGGTACTTTAAAATGCAACATTTTCAAAAACGCCCTGCATCTCTAGAACGAAGGCGGCCATGAAATTTCTGTTTAAGCCACCTTTGGTTTCTCAAAAAAGTAGCACGGTGTCCCGAGAACCGCATCTTTATTCCATATCGGTGAAACCCCATAAAACCTATGAAAATGGGACACCCTGTATAACCATTTCTAGCTTCATTGTGTAAAATTATTGTAATAAACATTTAATTGCCGAATACTGTTTTTTTTTATTGTATTACAGATTATATAAATAAATATGTATTATATTTTAATAAAAATAAACTATATAAGATAAAACTATATACTTCCAAAAATAAATTACTTTTAGTTCATATATATGTCAAATTTGAATCAAGAACAATAAAAATATACCAAATATAGATACACTCAAAATACGAGTTTGCTATTATCAAAACCAGAATAGATAAATTTCAAACGAATTATACCTCAATTATTAATACAAATATTAACCTATTCTTAATTGTAAGTAGTTTTTATATTTTAAACAAGAAAATCATATCTTGATATTCAAGATTATGATTCTATTACAATAGAGTATTGCTAAACTTGCAGAATGGGGAATATAGCATAGCGTTAATTCTATATTATTAATCTTAATATTAGTATAGTTTTTGTCCGTGTAGAAGGAAAGTTATGGCTAATAATTAAAAAAATTATGTTGGGGTTTGAAACTTTCGGCAAAATGCTCTAAGACAGAGTTTAATCCACAATACCGAACCACAATTTTTGCACTCGATGCGCGTTTTGCTAACCACGTTACCATCATCAGGAGATGATTAAAACTTTTTAATCATGCCCTGATAATGCTAACATGGTTAGCGAAACGCGCGTTGAGTGCAAAAATTCTGCTTCGGTACTGTGGATAAAACTCTGTTTTAGTAATTAAAAAATACTTAATAAAAAAATTAATAGTCAAAGGAAAACATGAATAAATGTGACAAAGTATTAAGAAAAAACAACAGAGAACAAACAAGAATCGACAAACAATCAACCACAAGCTATCAGGTAGTCACGTTAGGTTTTTGTTTCATGATTAACTTGAAAACAGCAACAAAATTGATAATATAGACAAAAATGAGAACGGGAACGTAGTGTTTCATGAGAATCCCTTTAATGATCCATCTGTTTTTGATGGCTTATGCTACATATGCTGTTTTAATTTGTCAATTTTATAAGAAGAGTTCAAGAACCATTTTTGTGTTAGAACATTTCACACGTTTTAAAAACATAATCTTCTCTAGTGGTTCTTAATCGGTAGTTCGTGGACCACTGGTTTTCCCTGAAAGTACCCGAAGTGGTCCGCGAAGTCATCATACAATTATCAAAATTATTAAATAAATGACAAAGGGTCGACGACGCGTCAAGGTTAAAGAGTCAGTAGCGGCCTAATTTTTCAATGCAAAAGCCGTACATGTGTAATGGCCGAATGTATCGGAATTATCCATGTCTTTACGGTTTAGCGAAATTCCTTCCACACCTCGGTGGCGTAGTAGTTAGACGATCTGCTTGTCATTTGTGCGCCGCGGGTTCGATTCCCGTCGGTCGCGATAGATGTTTGTTTACTTTTTATAAGGTTATGTTTGTTTTTTATTAATTTATATTTGTTTCTTAATTTTGGGTAAGTGTTGGGTTAGTTTTGGTTAGTTCTTGTTGGTTGCGCTCCCGTAGCGAGCGAAGCGAGTGGTGGGCCATGCAAATCCATAATAATACCTATTCTTGTTTCGCCATTACGTATGCCCGGCATCGCATCGAAAAGTTAGTAGGAGCGCTAGACGTTTGTCTGCCGATGGCGCTGGCGTATGTAGCGAGTGTCTGCGAAGGTCTATAAAATAGCTGCTCCTGATTTTAATAAGTAATTAAAATTAAACGAATTTTGTTTGTTACATCACACGTTGTCTGCTAAGTAGGTACTGTAATGCTATACTAAACCAGGTCACGTGTTAGTTTGTTAAAGTCCGTAGGTTTTAATTGCGATTTACTTTGTACCCAGTTCCAGGGATTTGTCATTAAAACGGTTATGTGTCATCGATTTTATTTATTTTTATTCAGTTTTATATTACAGATTTTTGATGTGTAAACATCTTATACGGCAATCTATCTCGGCAAAAGGGACGAAAATGTGAAAACAGATGTGACATCATAACCATGCGCAGTGATTAGTGCGCAGCTACTTCAGCGCTTCCTTGTAAAACATGTTCTTTCTAACGCCAGAATATAGGCAATCAATTCCAAATTCGTGGTTGCCTATATTTGGGCGTCGCTCGGCTTAGGGTGGCAATAGATTTTTATGTCAAATTTGTGCAGTGAATTAATCCACTCCGATTGAAGCTGCCAGTAAGTATTAGTAAAGAATCATAACTAATATTATAAATGCAAATGTGAGTTTGTTTGTTTCTTATGCTTTAACGCATGAACTACGCAACCGATCATCATGAAATTTTGTACTGATAATTTAAAAAAGTATAGGACATAGGACACTTTTAGCTTTTACGCGCGGCTGCACTCATGTTGATGTCCTTAAATAACTGTCAAAGATATACCAATATTTACAAATCTCAATTATAATTTCGTTCCATAGTTACCGCTCACGAGACGTTTACACATCAGTGTCTCGAGTACTAGCAGACTCGCTCATTTTTTTTATATGACCACTGTCAGAGTTCATAGTAGGTAACTAAGCAGGTAGGACCTACACATAGTCCGAGAATATGTTATTATTCTCGGACATAGTTAAGTATAATAGAGGTATTTTGTTTTCAAAAAAATGCCACAGAAACGAAAGTATGACGGCGGCTCGGCGATTATATTAAATTGGGCTTTACTTCAATAAAAAATAAATGGGGAGACTAGACCTCAGTGCGTAATATGCGCAACTGTTCTTGCCAATGATGCTTTGAAGCCGGCAAAGTTGGAACGTCATTTAAAAGCCTTACATCCAAATAAATGTGACCGTGCGCGAGAATTCTTCGAAGGCAAACTAATAAATTTAAAAAAAAATAAACTTGGACCCAGCGGAACACGTTATGCAATATCTGAAAAGACATTGGCAGCATCGTCTGAAATTTCAAAATTGATTGCCAAATTCAAAAAAGCACACATAATCCAATAAAGCCTTGTATGCTTAAAGATGCCGAAGAGCTTTTAGGGCAGGAAGCTCAAAAGAAAAGTCGTGAAATTCCGCTATCAAACGACTCAGTGAAGTCTCGTATTCAAAAAATGTCAAATGACATTGAAGAACAAATTATTAACAACATAATAAATAAGTGAATCTACCGACGTTTCACAATGTTGTCGACTACTTGTATTTATTCGATTTTTCACACCGAAGTGCGTTGGCTTTCCAAAGGAAACATGCTGTCGAAGCTATACGAACTGAAAGAGGGGGTAAAATTATTCTTAACTAATAAAAAAAACATAGAGTGGCTGGATCAGTTCTGTCAATACCAATTTCAAATACATTTTGCTTATTTAGTGGATTTTTTCGCACATCTAAATAAATTGAACCGTCATGCGTCAGTTGCAAGGGTCAGGAAATATGAAGTTAGAAGGCACAAGCAACATATTTGCATTTGAATCAGCAAAGTCGAAAGAGAGAAGTTTTCTGCACTTGATACGCTGAATCCCATTATTAATGAACATTGTGCTGAGCTTATAG
This sequence comes from Pissodes strobi, assembly GCA_016904865.1. Taxonomy (NCBI): domain Eukaryota; kingdom Metazoa; phylum Arthropoda; class Insecta; order Coleoptera; family Curculionidae; genus Pissodes; species Pissodes strobi. The sequence continues at coordinate 12,346 of JAEQML010063183.1, read as the reverse complement.
ATGAAATACTAAAGAATATTACACTCCATTTGCAAAACTTGAAAAATTAATTTAATCGCTATTTTCCTGACATCAAGGACAAATGTATTCGGAAACTGATCCGCAATCCTTTTATTGTCAAAATTGCTGATGTACCCGATGAAATTCAAGAAGAGTTATTTGAAATGCAACATGTTAGTAACTGCAAGGATACATTCGAGACAGGAACTAAACTGATGATTTTTGGGGCCAAAAAGCAATTTCTTTCCCCAAAATTCGAGAAATTGCTTTACGTTACCTAACTTTATTTTTAACTCCAACTCGGCGCTTTTATTGTGTGTGCCTTATTTATTAAAATGATTTTCATAATACCTATCTGAAAACTATCATTTTCGACGTCTCTGTAGAGTAAAGAAAGTAAGTCTTTCCGGTGCGCCCACACGGGAAAAAGTTTTCCGGTGCGGGCGCAGGGAAAAAGTCTTTGCCGTTCCTTTAATTTCAAGTGCAGTTGTTTAGTTACAAAATAAGGATAAAGTATAATAAATTTGGATAAAATTATACAGCGATGCAGTCTACAAAATTAATTAAAATAGTCTAATTTTAAGTAAAATGATTTTTTCTCCGATTGACAGCAAATATTAATTTTGCAGACACATATCAATCAGCAAAATATTACTTTTCCTGCCTTGGCAGCAAAGTGAGTACTTTGCTGCCTAGGCAGCAAAATGATTAGTCTCCATGGGAATAAAACGTTTGACATAAGTTGTCAAACTATAATTATTATGGACATATACTTTTCCATAGCGACCAACCGTTCCAACAATTGCGATTTCTATCAAATTTTGTCATAATTTATAACTACAGGAAAAATGAAAATATTGTGGGAATTGTAATAATTTGCAAATATACAATATACATATATCATTATAAACAATCGGAAAAAAAATTATATGTTCAACTCGGCAGCAAAGTAGATTGACTGCCTTAGCTGAATTCCTAGCCTCGCTACGCTCGGCTATGAACTATCAGCCGCGGCAGTCAATCTACTACTTTGCTGCCTAGTAAAACAAATAACTATTATTTATTCTGACCTTACTTGTCACAATACATCAAAACTTACTGCCTTCAATTACAGCAGAGCATACAAACACATTTCCATAGCAACGCCTGATAAATATTAGATACCTGTGTCTTGCTTGTCTTGCAAGTTTAACGTTTGCTTACATTTTGTATTTTGTATTTGTCTGTGAACTTATGTTCAGGATGTTAATTTTCTTAATCAGTACAATAAACCATTTAGCATAAGACTTGTTGATGTTTAATTTGTGTCGATATTACAACAAATTTTATGTAGGAAAAACAAAACGGCGTTCCATATAGCGCCTTTTCGTCTCATTATTTAACAAAACAAAACAAGATCGAAATTAATATCAGTGCTGTCGACAAATAAATAATATAGTAAGTACCAAGTACTAAGTGCTACACTTACCAGCCAAAAAGAAAATTATACAGTTCGAAATCATATCGTTCATATCAAATCGGCTGTTGTCTTTTCGACTGTTGTCTTGAATCTCCATTAGTAGTTGCGTAAAATCCTGCCGTGTGATATTGAGCTTTCTGCGACGTTCGACGTTGTCTGTAACTATATTTGCAAAGAACTCGGTAACTTCTGGAACTTGCATGGTTACGCCCATTTTTATTGCCAATTTGGGTGCGATTCTAGCTAGCAATCGTTGGATTTTGTTCTTAAGATTCGGTTTGATATTAGCATCTATGATCTGTCTAAGTTGATTGGTTTCGCTTAGTAGACAATTGAATGCTAGACCAAAAGCGACGTAGCCGATGTTATCCATGGTGTATTTATCTAGAAGCTGAAAAATATTTTAATTATTAAAAGGGAATATATGAAAACAAATGTAATGACTCATCCAGGGGGAGCCATATTGTATTCCATAGAGTTATTAGTTGAGTCAGGGTCGTTCATCCGGGGTCTCAATAATAGTCGTGAGCTTACTTAACACTGAAACAGACCGACCCTAGGTATGCAAATTAACAAAGAAAAGTTCTAAAATAATTAAATTCACCGGCAAAATTGAAATACACTCGGTATTATAAAAAGCTTTAAAAACGCACTTTTGCAAGCAAATCCCGAGACGCAGGTAAAGAGAGGGTCGAGTCAAGCCTTGGAGATACGCGGCACACTTATTTACGTCTCTTTTTAATACATTTTTCTAATGTGTGAGATCGGAATTTTAATAGCCTCTTGTCGCACTCACACATCAAATGGGGACTTTTGCCTATAAAAACGCCACCGCAAAACCAGATCGTCAGAAAGAAATCCACTCGCGAAAGCTTGAGACTGGTTAAAAGAGTAAGATAAACCCACTCGCTTTGCAAAAAGCTTGAGACTGGTTAAAAGCGCAAAATAAATCCACTCGCTTTGTCAAAAGCTTGAGACGGGTTAAAATTTCCACCTATTTTCAATTTCTCTAATTTTGGCTAGAGACTGGTGTCCGATTCCACTCGCCAAATCTCTTATTCAAATTTTCACATATTTAATATCCAATTAGAGTCAAAGTTTCTCACACCGCTTATATAAATTTGCAAAGATATTGAGCTTATCAGTAATTTTCCTGAGCAAAATGAAATTAAGAACAAATCCTAAAATCTCAGCCATAGGCGCAACTCGCAGGGGAGTCCAGACGACTTCTTTACAGATAAGTAAATTATTTGGGTTCACTTAAATTCATTACGATTTAATATTTAGACATCATTTTAAGGCACGGTCGTACTTTCAAAACCTCATGCTTTAGGGTGATCCGATTCTCGTAAATTGCGCGATTTTAGTTACATTTCGGATGGGGAGGTGATTGTGACCAAAGATGTTCAAGTAAACTTAAACTCTCTTATATCCGAATAACAAGTTGGGCTAATAGTGTTAAGATTCTTAAACAAAGGGTACAATAGTCCTACGGGACGCGAGAAGAGCCTACGGGACACGAAAAGATCCTTCGGGACAACCCACCAAAAGAACCTTGTGACGTAATTCCGTGGGGGTATCTAAAAATATATATATTATACGTCTTGGTCAGATCTTATCAGCTACGCTCTCAGCTTGTTACTAATTATCTTTAGTAGGTGCATGTATACGAGGTGGTATGCATATTATATTATATTTCCGTATGAGTAATGTGAATGTATCGAGCGTAGAGCACAGTGTAAGAGCACATACTTTGGATTTTTCTTATTAAGCGGTCACGGTTTACTTCTTGGTTCGGGGCCTGATTGAAATATCGCAACTTAATTCCAGCAAATAATGTGTTTTGTTTCTTATGTACATGTTTCCTTTAATAGATAAATTAATTTTATGTTGTATTCAGTTTTTTATAGATTAAAGGTTATTTTCTATAAATTAATACTGCATTTTCATTAAACTGTACAAGTAAAGAAAAATAGAAATATAAAGAATGGTCATTGGTGTTTTATTGCCAGTATTGACTGGTGACTTAAGAATTTGTAATTATTTGAGATAATCGTTTCACAAACATCTACTTTAGAACCTACTACAAAACAACGTCAATTAAACAGGGTCTTAGCCGACAGTAATAATATTTATTATTATTATTGTTACGATCACGTCCAACAAAGTTGCTGGCTTTTGGGTGCAAAAAGGTGTACCCGGGGTCAGGGGCGTTTCAACACTATGTATTGATTCTATATTAGTCAGTATTGCCGTAATGATATCTATGATATTATTAATAATGATGATACCCAGTTACGTTACATTGTCAAATATGAACTCTAAAGAGGTCAGCGTGTTTTGCTATCGTGTGCAATAGTATGCAGTTTATAAAATGTGTTATAATAATATTTAATAGTTACAAATTTATCTTACATCTAATACAATTAATAATAAGTAACATAAAATCAATATAACGTATATACTAATATAAACATGATAATTCCTTAAGCAGTTCTGTTTTATACACTTAAACATTTAATTAGTTATATTATATGTGACAACACTTGTATATCTTATTATTTTATAACATTTAATGTGTTTTTTTTTTCTTTATTGAAGTCTAATCAATTACGGTTGTTTAATTAACATTTAAAATTATATCATTGTTTATATGCTATACTTCGTAGTTTGAAAGAACTAATTTAAACCTATCTTCTCTCTTTCTTGTATATTTATTTATTATCATATATTTGTTTGTTTATACTCCGATACACTCGTTTAACCATCATTTTATTATTACATAATATTATCTCCTTACGAATTAGCGCCTCTAGCGAATGTCATTTCTTAATTTTCCTGCCAAACTCTGATCGCCAGCCTTTAGCCCAGACTGGTATTTCTCTACAGAATATACTGCCATTAGCGAACATTATTTACAATCCTCATATAAGAGACTCCTTCGTTTGTATTGTGGACCGGTCCTTTTGGAGTCTTTTATTTACGTACGTATTCACCATTTTATATAAATTTCATATTTTTTGCTTATTTTTCCCATATCTCTCAACGATGTACTTAAGTCTTAGGTTGATCAAGGTTTCTGGTTAGTGATCACTTTATAATATTGATTTTCATTACTGGGGTATTGTCTTTCTCTCTCTGGTCCCCTTTTCGAGAATTTGACTTGAATATATTGTCGAATTTAGGAAAAAAATAATTAGTAAACCGTGTTGCGAAAACATGAAAATGAAAAGTAAAGAAACAAATGATAGAAATCGAGAACGTTTTATCCGAAAAACTAAAAAGTGTAAAAAGCTAAATTAAAATAATAGAGGTTAGGGGAAAATAATAAAATTTCCTTGCTTGTGAGGTTGTCTGTTTAGAAAATTTACTAATTTCAATTGATGACGTAACACCTAATTTTGTTATTGTTTGCGAACTTCTGCAACATTTGCTTGGTCTAGCCCGACATTTGCAGAACTCTCGCGTTCAACCTTACTCTTCTCGTTTTTCAGTTGCTTACTCTAACAGATATTACTTTTCTTTTTCCTATTTTCCTAACTTTCTGGACGCTCTTGTCTAATATAGTGTGAGCCTACGTTCTATAAAATAATTCTTGCTTAGCATGCGTGTCCCTTAATATATATGTGTTAGGTTTTTTAGTTTGTTTTCAATCCAAGCTTGTCTCTCGATGAGAATATTATTAATAAGAAATTAATTCTATTATTAAAATATTTAATTTTGAAGTTCCCATGCTTTTTAAAATATATACTGTTTGCTGGACCATAACGCTTTTTACTTTTTATGTACGTTCGGCTACCGTCCATCTTCGAAGTTCGTAACACGTAACAGTATATAACTATTGAGTTATGTTATTTATGATGTTAAATTTATCTGCGAAATCTAGATAATAATCATTTTTCACCGGACTTTAGGGGTCACTTGATTCTTTCATTACCCTATTTTAATATGGCCAAAATTTACTGAGTTTGCGACTTTATTTAACACGATTCCGTTTATTTAGTAAGAATTACACTACTGCATTTGTGGCATTGTCTATTGTCCATTGTCGATATGGTTCGGTATCGCGGTACGGTTACTTGCTTGAATTGTAAGCCACATCACCGTTTCGTAACGCAGTTGTTTTTGCGCGTCGAGGGTTGTACCCCCGGGAAGGGTCGTGCCAGCCTTTTGGCAGGTCGTCAATTGAGGTGGTTACAGAAATCTACCATCAGGGAGGCTGGAAGCCTCTGGCGGTAGTGCGCCCTCAACCTCGCGACCAAGTAATTTTCCAATGTATTATATTAGTGTCCTAATACTAGCCCGAATTTTGACTTTCAATTAATTGTCGTTTTGACTGATTTATTAACTTGCCAAACGTCTCATTATTTTTCCAAATACATAAAATTTTACATTCCATGTCTTTACAAATTATTTTTATTTCATTACGTCATTGTCGTAATTAGTTAAAGAAAATCTATAAAGCAACGTGTCCAAATGAATGTAATGTTTGCCATATTACAACATACAATTGATATTTAGAAATAATTTAACAACTATTTAAGTGGTGTTTGAGTATTGAGGAATCAACTTAATGATGATGTGTAATGGCGCTAGAGTAGTGAACACGTGTGGCGTGGCTTCCTAAATTGAGTTAAGAATTTATAAGGAATTTAGTGCGAAATAATTATTATTGTTGTCACAAGTTATTGATTGTTGTTAATATAATCTAGATCGGGTATTTTTTCCTAAGTTTGTGTTCTCCAATTTGATAGAGACATCCTACAATGGTTTTTACTCGCACGGAAATTGAAGAAATTAGACGTGCTGTCAAAAATGAGGTGGATAGGATATTCAATGATCAATTCAGAAACGGAATAGTCAACACAATTACTAAAAAGTTAGAGGAAAAGTTCGAACATCGGATTGGAAAATTGAAGGATGACCTATCCACAATAAAGGATCAGTTCCGGATCGTCTCCGACATGAATCGACAGTTAAAATCCAAGATCGATAATCAAGAACAATATTCTCGAGGTCAAAATGTTCGAATCTTCGGAATTGAGCACGACGAAGGCGAAAACGTGATGCAAAAGGTGATGGATTTATTTAATGTAAAATTAAAAATGAATATTAGCAAAAACGATATTAAAACCTGCCACCGAGTAGCGGCAAAAAATCATAGTCCAAACAAGCCTCCTGCTCTGTTGGTTCAGTTTGCGGATATCAACATGCGAACTTCGGCGTTAAAAATTCGCAAGGAACTGCGATCTTCTAAAATATTCATAAGAGAAGATTTAACACAGGCACGAATGAAACTTCTTAGTGCAGCGATTGACAAATTTCCAGTGAATAATGCTTGGTGTCTTCGTGGTAATATTTACGTGAAAAGTGCCGGGGTGACACATCGTGTTGAAGATATCGAACATCTTATGCACCTTTAAAAGAGGTGATGGGCACAATTAACACGTCGGTAAGTGACAGAACAAAAGTAATATGTATGCAGCTGTATGAACTGAAATTGTTTATTTCGTTTTTGTGCCAAATAATTAGGTAGTTCCTAAAAGGATATTATTTTGTTTAGGTTCACTATTTTTCGTGAGACGGAGATCTCTAATTGTTTGTTTTAGGGCCGGAATTGTGTTTTAGTTTTAGTTTCAGTTTTAACTTTAATTTTTCAACCCAAACCAATTTACATGCTTGAATGTTTTTTGCGTTAATTTCAATTGTTAAGCTACATAAACTAGGTATATAAGCTATATTTAAGCTACATAAGGTAATTCTCTAAAATTGTTCAGCATATTATACGCTAACATTTCTACAAATGCCTATTTACTTGTTGCCTATAACGATAAATGGAATAGTTTTCTTTTACTGTATGTATATGTTTACCTTGCTTGTTTGCCACTTCACACGTTATACTGATGTAGTCTTTGCTACCTACACATTTATCAAGTTTCGTCTTATTTTTTTTTTCTATTCTGCCCCCCTACTTCAACTCTTATACACACTCTTTCTATTCTATTTCCTGAACCATGCTTTCTTTAGCACATTTAAACGTAAGGCCACTAGTTCGTAATTTCAATTCATTTATGAATCATTTGGAGACAGCCCAGAATGAAGTTGTTGGTGTTTCGGAGAGTTGGTTGAGTAATCGTATAGATGACGAAATCATTAATATTCCTAACTATATACTACTCAGGCAGGATCGCCCCACAAGGGGTGGCGGTGTCGCTTTATACATTAAAAATAATTTAAAATTTCGTATAAATCTTCAAGAGACCACGGAATTTCTAGAACATATTTGGGTTCAAATTTCTTTCTAGGAAAAGTATTTTAATAGGCAATATTTATAAACCACCTAACTCAGATTTTTCGCAATTTTTAAACCTTTGTGAAGACTGCCTAACTAATTTTTTTACAGGAGCTAGTCAAATTTTTTGCCTTGGTGATTTTAATATGAATATGTATGACGTACAATCTCATAATACTACTTCACTATCATGTTTAACAGATACATTTGGGCTTATTCAAATTATAAATTCCCCCACAAGAATCACGGTAGTCGGTCATGCTTTACTAAATATTGACAAAGTTTTCAGCGTGACCTTGAGTCATTCTCTTGGCAGAATATTTACTCGATTGCAGATATTGATGAGAAAGTATCATTCCTGACAAACAATATTTTGCAACTCTTTGACTATCATGCTCCACTAAGAATGGTAAAAGGAAAAAATAAACCATATGCGCCATGGATCACGGATAATATCCGATTGATGCAAAAACTAAGAAATACGGCATTAAATCGTTTTCGTGCGACTAAACGTCCGGAACACCGGGAATACTACAAGCAGTTACGAAATATGACAACTAATGCAATAAGAGCGGAAAAAAGGCATATTTAAATTTTAAATTCAGAAATATTGGCGTTCGTGAAAAATGGCGCGAACTCAAAAAACTAAACATTGTTATAAACAAGCAAATTAGCTTACCGCCAATATTTAAAGATTGCATTGAAATGAATAATTTTTTTATTAATTCAAGTATTAGTACCTTCCCGCCGGACACTGATTTGATAAATTATTATAGATCTAATAGTATTGTTCCAAATATATTTTCATTTTGTCCCATTAGCGATAGTGGAGTTATGGACATTTTAACAAATTTCAAGTCAAAGACCATCGGTCAGGATAAAATTAGTATAACTTTAATTCTCATATGCTGTCGATTCATAATTCCATTTATTCGACAAATTATAAACGTTTGCATAAAAAAATCATATTTTCCTATGTAGTGGAAGAAAGCTAAAGTCGTTCCATTACCAAAAGTGAAGAATCCTACCAACTTTGCGCATTTACGTTCAATCTCTATTTCGCCTGTCCGATCAAAAATTTTCGAAAAATGTTTGGAAAAACAGATCCAATATTTTTCGCTTCGGAATGATATCCTTCCAGAAAAAAAAACGGGTTTCGCGCTGGCTATAGTTGTTTCATAGCTCTTAGTGATGTGACGGATGACATTTTTAGAGAGCTAGATAATTGCAGAGCCACAGTTCTTATCATATTGGATTACAGTAAGGCATTTGACGTGTTAAATCATGCAACTCTTATTGCTTTATTACATTATATTGGGTTTTCAGAAAATGCTATGAAACTTGTAAATTCGTTTTTGTCTAAAAGGTTTCAGCGGGTTGAAATTGATGGCGATATGTCAGATTATTTACAAGTAAATTCCGTTGTGCCTCAGGGTAGTATCCTAGGACCTCTGCTGTACTCAATTTACACCTCAAATTTTACAAAATTTCTAAAATACTGTAAACATCATCTTCACGCTGATGACACCCAACTGTACTTTTCGTTTAGTCCTTCAGCGCTTCAACTTGCACATGATTGCATCAATCATGATTTAAAAGTGTTATATGATTCTCGAAGAGACATACTCTAAAAATTAATCCAAAAAAACCGTGGCTTTATTATTTTGCAGTGAATCTTCGAGGACTTGTATTTTAAATGGACTGAATATATCAATTAACGGCAACGTAATTCCGTTTCAAAACAGTGCACGAAATGTTTTCGTAAGGTTGTCCAAATGAAATATTAGTTTTTAATAGCTTGTTACTCTATTTCTTCTTCCCTTATTCCGTCTTCCCTATTTTTACTACTTTATTCTTCTATGTGTTATGTCTATTATAGATTTAATCTGATATTTCAATAGTTTTTAGTTTTAGTTTTGCTATTCGTTCTAGAATATATATATTAGTTAATAAGTTACAGGCCTCAACAGCTTCTAAACTTTCGTTTAGAAAGCTGATTCCAAGGCCTTTTAATATCAAACAAATGTTACAAATTGTTGATCCTATGAATGTATCAATTTTTGTTGTAATGATATTAATAAACGACTTATTATTATTATTATTTTTTTTTTATTATGAATTTATATTTTATTCGAAGAGAATCCCAATGGGTTTGAGTAAAGGTATGTTGACATCAAAATTTAACAGTTATTTTATACTTAAATTCCTATCTAAAAGGAAACCCATAAGAGAAGAAATATCTAAATTGAAACATAAAGTTTTATTGAGTTAACCTCGAACAACTGTCAAAAAATAAATAAACGAGATTCTGGACGTTAGTGAATGAACACTGACTTCGTTATTTTAATAATACACCGTATATGTTTTAAAAGGATGGGAGAGCGTTTGACCGTTTACTACCAAATTTGTTTTTTGTTTTTGTTCTGCTAAAAAAATCTTCTTTTATTTCTAATGATTATGTGATTGAGATAATTATCAATTGTTGGTATTTTAAAAAATTTGCGTTTTAACAACCAGCAACTGTTGTTGAAGTTGGCATTAATACTTTTTTGACATGTCTGTATACCGTTTTCCCCACTAACTCTCTAAGGTAATATTTGCCACAAAAATCAATTGTTATAATCTAAGGCTTATTTTACCTATAAAAATATGTCATAGTAGTTGAATAAATTAGCCACTGCAATTACTAATTGTAATAACCCCGTACAGAAAATATAATGTGTACAGCGAAAAAAAAACAGCTACTAGACAGCGTTCAACAACTCATCAAAAAACTGAAAAGGCCAACCCCATTTAAAAATAACTGACCAGACAAAAAATGGTGTGCACTTTTTTTTAACGAGAAATCCCCAAATTTCGCTGAGGACGCCACAAAATCTAATAAACTCCAGAGCTTCCGTCACTCAAGTTGGCTTGGTGCTTGGTCCCAAGAGGTTTTTAAATACTTGCTGAATTCCAACCACAACAGTATTTTCAATTACCTGTGATGAAGCAGTCATTTTACTGACCTAAGGGAGACAAAGTGTTAGCAAAAAAAGAAGAAAAAAACGTATACAAGTTGTTAATACTGATGAAAAAGAGTTCCTAATATTTCTTGTCGCCTGAAATGCTGCCGGAGATATGCCCCCGCCTATGATTTTTTTTAGGTATGAACGAATGTCCAAAGACGTTACCTTCAGTGTCCCAGAATCATGGGGCATTGGAAAATTAAACTCAATGTGGATGACGGGGGAGACCTTCTACGAGTTTAGAGAAAATATGTTTACCCATGGCTTATAGAGAAACAAATTGAGTTGCCAGTAGTTTTATTTATAGACGGGCATGTATCGCATCGCACCTTACACTTCATACTAGCCCTTTTTGTGGACAAAATGGGATTATTTTAGTGGCCCTGTACCCAAACGCGACGCATTTAATACGGCCTATGGATTTAGCTGTGTTCAGAACCCTGAAGGGTGGTTGTAGAGAAAACACCAGAAAAGTTAGGCTGGAACGCAATCAGAATTCATATATAAAAAAGACTGATCTCGCAAACCTTTTGAAGTTTACTATAGACGAAAGGCTCCATCCTAACATACTAAAATATGGTCTCAGGAAATATGGTCCATGTCCACGTAACCCTCAAGAAGTGCAGTTAAAAATGATTCCAATATAAGAGATAAAGAGAAAAGAGCAGATCTTGAAGACGGAATGGTGTTTGTGGAATCCCAAATATATAGAGAGAAAATTAACAAGTTTAGAAAAATGGAAAGATGGGAAGGTGCAGTAGAGGAAATAATATCTCCTTTTCAATTTTATAAAACAATTTAGGATAAAGTAAAGAAGTTGAGGAAGGAAGCATGGGGAGAATATTTGAAAAATAGGGTATGCGTCGACCAAGACGAAAACGACCCAGAGAACGAAGAAAGTGAGAACTCAGCAACAACAGACAAATTATTATAAATTGATACACAAAACGACAAATAATTATCGGCAACATTCTATGTAAACAGTGAACAACCGACTACCTCTCAAGAAAAAACACCAATTAAAATAATAATTAGCAATATTTTGATACGAAGGGCCAACGCAGAACATATATCTCCTAGTGAACATTCGAGTAAAGAACCAACGACGTCTCTGGAAATAATTAGCGATAATTTATTACAATGTTCAAAACCCCAAAGGAGACAAAACTATATGGCCAGAGCGGAAGCCGGTCAAAGAAAGAGAGCAACAAATGAAAAATTTCCATCGGTAGTAACTTCCAAAGCACGGCAGGATTATCACGAATCGAAAGAGAGAGAGAAAAAAAAGAAGGAAGGAGAACAAAAGATAAAGAAAGCCGAGGAACAACAAAAAGGAGAGAACTGTAGATCAAATTAAAAGCATAGAAAAGGCAGCAAAAGGCAAGAAAACAGAAGCTAAGAAACATTTATCAAAAAGACGAACCTATAGGTATAGTTTTTGATCAGAAAATTAAAAGCCTGATTTATGGAAGTCTTCTGGAAGCAGCGCGAAAATGCAGGGTGATAATATGGATCAAAATGGCAATAAAGAAGAACAATAATTATTAGTTGTTTGGCGGGTTGCTGTCGTATGATGCTGACAACAAT
>JAEQML010063182.1:0-23420 GCA_016904865.1 Pissodes strobi | reverse complement strand
TTGATGATGATCCCTTGAAGATGAAACGTCGGATTTCAAACTGGATATCATCATTGGATAGAGCGGAAAAAGTGGCAATGCAAAAGTGCAATTAGATTTGAAATCCGCTTTTAAATAAACCCAGGAAAAAAATAAAACGATTTTTCAAAATTTCGGTTTTTTCCGGATATCTCCGTAAATACTCGGAATTTTAAAACTTTCTAAACGGCATATTGTTAGGCACTTAAATGCGCAATTTTGCCTTAATTAGACCGACACTGTATCTTTTACGGTTTTCGAGTTCCCCATACATAGACACGAATTCGAGCCACCCTGTACAGGATGCGTCAAAAAAGTAAGGGAGCAAAAAGTAAATTTTTAAGGAGCACTCTATATTTGATTTTATTTTTGAGTTCTATGCATCAATACAGACGTTTTTTGTCATATAAAGTCATTGAACTTTGTTTAAGTCTATAAAACATAGCTACGATACCTAGCTTTAACAGTTATCGAGAAATTTCGATTTTTTTCAAAGTACTACGTTATATTCGGTACCGCAACATTAATAGCATTGTTCGCATTAACTATGAAAAATAAAAGGCTACGATAAACAAAAAATTCACAGTCCTTCGCAAAGATGCAACCGGGGGGACATTGAAAAGAATGAATAAAAGTGCAAAAATGTGATTTGTGTTGTAATTCAAATAGTTTTTAATAATAGAGTTTAAAAAAGTAACAAACACGAGTGTTTATAATATACTTAATTAAAGAAATGCATTGTTAACATTAATATTTAACATTATCATAATTAAAAAAAAAATAAACAACAGATGCGGATATGAAGACCTAAAAATTACCCTCCACTTGTAGATAGGAAAAGCTATTCATATATAATTAGCCATAACGTTGCTGTAATATGTTTAACTTGTTCCGATTCGTTTTAGCCCGTTTTGGTGCTTTTGGTTACTTTTGGTTAGTCGTTCAATCAACTTTTGGTTAGGCTGGTCACCAAAATTCGCTTCGTGTTGGTTAGTTTTAACTTAATTAATTTTTTTTAACCTAAGCTATCCCAAATTAACCCAACTTATTCCGATACGTTTTAGCACGTTTTGGTGCTTTTGGTTACTTTTGTTTAATTTTGGTAAGTCATTCAATAAGCTTTTGTTTGGTTTTAGTTAGCTTTAATTTATTTTGGTCATTTGACCTGATTCCCATACGTTATAACCAATTTTAATGTTTTTGGTTATTTTTAGTTAGCCGCCAAAAATTCGGTTAATTTAAGTTAGTTTCAACTTATTTTTATATTTTTAATCTGTTTTGATATTATTATGTTTTAGCCATTTTGGTTAGTTTTGGTTAGTCGTTCAATCAACAACGGTTAATTTTAGTTAGTTTTAATTTATTTCTGGCATTTGAACCGATCCTGATACGTTATTGCCACTTTTAGTGTTTTCGGTTAGTTTTTATAAGTCGTCAAAATTTAGTTAATTTGGGTTAGTTTTACCTTACTTCAATATTTTCAATCTATTCCGATACGTTTTAGCCCGATTTGGTGCTTTTAGTTACTTTTTTTTAATCATTCAATCAACTTTCGTTTACTTTCACTTAGTTCCAATTTATTTTAGTCATTTGAACCGGTTCCGATACATTAAAACCAATTTAAATGTTTTTGGATAATTTAAGTTAGTCGCCTAAATTCTGTTAATTTTGGTTAGTTTCAACTTACTTTTCTATTTTTAATATGTTCGGATACGTTTTAGCACTTTTGGTGCTTTTGATTACTTTTGGTTGGGTTTGGTTAGTCGTTCAATCAACCTTCCGTTAATTTCAGTTAGTTTTAGTTTATTTTAGTCATTTGAATCGGTTCCGGTATGTTATAACCAATTTAAATATTTTGTTTAATTTAAGCTAGTCGCCAGTTAGTTTCAACTTACTTTAAAATTTGTAATCTGTTTGGGTACGTTTTAGCCCTTTTTGGTGCTTTTGGTTAGTCATTTAATAAACTTTCGGTTAATTTCAGTTAGCTTTAATTTTTTTTAGTCATTTGAACCGGTTCCTATACGTTATAACCAATTTTAATGTTTTTGGTTTGTTTGGGTTAGTTTTGGTTAGTTGCAAAATTGTGGTTAATTTTTTTAAATTAGTTTTATCTTACTTTAATATTTTTATTCTGTTCCGATACGTTTTAGCCCTTTATGGTGTTTTTAGTTACTTTTGGTTAGTTATGGTTAGTCAATCAATCAACTTTCGGTTCCGATACGTTATAAACAAATTTAATGTTTTAGGTTAGTCGCTAAAATTCGGTTTGTTTTGATTAGTTTTAACTTACTTTCATTTCTGTAACCTGTTCCGATACGTTTTAGCCCGTTTTGGTGCTTCTGGTAACTTTTGGCTAGTTTTGGTTAGTAGTTCCATCAACTTTCGGTTAGCTTCACTTTGTTTTAATTTATTTCAGTCATTTGAACCGATTCCGATACGTTATTACCCATTTCAGTGTTTTTGGTTCGTTTGGTTGGTCGCCAAAATTCAGAAATTTGGGTTAGTTTTGAGTCATATTTCAATATTTTTAATCTATTTCGATACGTTTTAGCTCGTTTTGGTGCTTTTAGTTACTTTTGTTCGGTTTTGGTTAATCATTAAATAAACTTTCGGTTACCTACTTTCAGTTAGGTAGTTCCAATTTATTTTAGTCACTTCGATCGATTCCGATACGTTATTCTGTTAATTTGGGTTAGTTTCAACTTTAATATTTTTAATCCGTTCCAATACGCTTTAGCCCTTTTTGGTGCTTTTGGTTTCTTTTGGTTATGGTTAGGCGTTCAATCAACTTTCGATTAATTTCAGTTAGGTTCAATTTATTTTAGTTATTTGAACCGGTTCCGATACGTTATAACCAATATTAATGTATTTGGTTACTTTCAGCTACTCACCAAAATTTGGTTAATTTGGGTCAGTTTTAACTTATTTTCATATATTTATTCTGATCCGAGCCCGTTTAGGTGCTTTTGGTTATTTTTGCCTAGTTTTGGTTAGTCGTTCAATCAACTTTCGGTTAGTTTCAGCAAAGTTTGTTTATACTATGGTTTCAGTTAGTTCCAATTTATTTTAGTCACTTGAACCGATTCCGATATCTCATGAACAAATTTAAGTTTAAATAAACAAACTAACATGATCTCTCACGCATATGACGTCATAATATGACAAATGTAGCATTTGAGGCCTTATACTACGAAAACAGAAACATTTTCAATGTTAAAATTCATGTATATGTATGAATATGTCAATAAACCAACCTTCAGGCAGAACAGATTTCGAGAAATTTGCCGATTAGGTTGGGTTAGTTGTTGTTGTCGGAAGTAAGATACAACATACACAAAAATAAGATCAATATATGTATTCAACAAGCCGGCCGCCTATTTGAATATTTATTAAGATGTAATGTTGAATAAAATCCAAAAACATACTGGGTGTGCCAATTAAAAGAAATTAAATTCCTTTATTTAATGACTTGTGAATTTGGACGCTTATAATAAACATCCTGTTGAAGAAATTAGGAATACTGTGCAGGCTATACATTAATAAAGTGCTAGTCCTTTCTCCTGCCAAATATAAGAGTTTGCAGTTCTAAAGTGACGGAGAATTACCCATTTATGAACATCATGAAAACGCTAATTTGCATCGTTAATCCGAGAATTTGACACCAACAATTTTTGACCAATGAAATTCTATTATTTTGACTTGTTGCCATGCCAACGAAAAAATTTCAACGGATAGTTTTCATTTTAAGGTAGAAAAACCAGATTATAATGATTATTTTTTGACGTTTAACAGATGAGTTTGAAAGCGATATTTACTTCGAAGTAGATACTTACTGCCAAAACAACCGTTCACAAAAATAAATTAATATATTTAAGTTCGTTCGGTTTATTATTAAAAATCTATATTTAATTTGATTTCATAACAAAATTTAAATGTGTTTGATATTCCTCTTCAAAATCCTCTCTTCATAATAGAGAATAGCAAAGGGCAGAAGACTTTAAATTTGCCAAATGTCTGCGTTTAAGCACATAAATGTAACACTTCAAAACCATTTTGTTCAATTTTAAAAATTTTTTTACAACAGCTTTTCTTCTTTTTTTTTAAATGCCACATTTAACATTTTTGGTAAACAATATTCAATTAAATCCACTAAATATGTCAGTTTGGAATAGAACATTTTCTCGTGACTTAATTCCTGGCAATACGAACAAACCCCGTAATTTTTTAAACAACTCATATCTTTAGTTTTGTGGCCCTGGTTAGACATGAATGTAAAAAATATTTCAGAAGAACAGAGATGTATTCTTCTAAATATCTTAAGGTCAAAGTAAGATGATCAACGTGACCTTCGCCTGGAGTTAAATCTAATGATATGGTCCGCCATTGGGTACCTCCGACCACAAACTTATTACAACGGTTTGTGAATTGCCTCATACAGAAGGATCCACCATTGCCTCGCAGAAACTGGCATTACAGTTCTGCGAACTGGGACGATCTAAGGCCGTTCTACCTAGATTTTCCTTGGCTCGACGTCTGCTTTGCCACTGACGACCCGTCAGACTGCTGCGAAGAGATCATGCAAGTAATCTCCTCAGGAATGGAAGCATACATCCCAAATTCCATCAAGTTACCATCAGAAGGAAAGCCCTGGTTCGACAAAAGAAGGAAACAGCAAGCCTATAAGTACTGGCAGCAAAATCAGACCGCTGAAAATCGCAATTATTTTATCGAAGCGAGAAACGAGTGCAAGCGTGTGATCGACGAAACTAAGGACAAACACAATCAAAGGATCAGGAATAAACTTTTGCAATGCCCCAGTGGTTCCAGGAATTTCTAGTCGGTAGCAAAGGCAGTAAGTAACAACTTTACAAAACCGTCTCTCCCACCTTTGACGGACGAACGTGGCATCACGGCGACTACAGCCAAGGAAAAAGCAAGCATGCTCGCCGAAATGTTTTCATCGCACTCTACCTTAGACGTGCCCCAAGGCAAGACTCTCCCCACTATACCGAACATCAACACCACCATGGCAGAAGTCAAGTTTTCTCATCATGATATTCGCAAAATCTTTAAAGAACTAGATACGCAAAAGGCATCAGGACCGGACGGAATACCTGCCATCATGCTAAAGAACTGCGCCAACGAACTAACACCCGTTTTTTCCAGGCTTTTTTCTCTTTCTTACAGAAAAGGGATTTACCCATCCTCTTGGAAAGTCGCTCGAGTGCAACCTGTTCCAAAAAAAGGCAAGAAAACCACGCCCTCAAACTATCGCCCAATTGCCTTGCTTCCATGCAATAATATCCAAAGTCATGGAACGTGTAGTCAACCAGCAACTACTCAAGTACCTCGAGAGCAACAGAATAATCAGCAATAATCAATACGGCTTTCGCAAAGAGAGATCGACAGGAGATATATTGGCCTATGTCACTCATATATGGAGTAGGGCAATTAAAAACTACGGAGAGTCTCGAGCGATTGCGTTGGATATTTCAAAGGCATTCGACAGAGTTTGGCATGACGATGACGGACTGCTCAACAAACTGCCGTCCTTGGAACTGCCCGCCTCTCTCTGCAGCTGGCTGGCCAGTTTCCTTAAGAACCGATCCCTACACGTTGCAGTCGATGGACACATCTCGGACACATTCACCATCAACGCGGGCGTGCCTCAGGGCGCAATACTTTCACCAACTCTGTTCCTCATCTATATTAATGACTCTGCTATGAGCTCCATAGTTCCAGGAAATTACCATTTCTCTGTAATCCCGATATCTCATTTTCATCTCTAAATGCTAGACCTCTTTCATTGATAAAAACTGATGTCCTGATAATTTTTTGCCGGTATTTTGCAGCATCGTTTGCTTATCGTGTCAGCTCTTGATCAATACGCCCTAATCCTTTAGAGCGGCTTTCAAAATCAATTACAGCATTTAGGTGGATTTGAAATTTCATGTTTAACTCTTTGCGTCCCACTGGTCATTTCATCTACTAACCACCAATCTAATAATCTGCTGGCCTAGTCCTACTGGTTACATGACTTAACCACTGCTTACATACAATGATTATAATGCCATCTATTAGAAACATTTGAGGCTATGCTTTATTTTGCGGCAATACGCTATTTGTAGGTTAGTGATTTGACTATGGGCAGGTCGCCAATGACAGATTATTTGTTTTCGTTTGTGAATTTGAAAGAAACACGGGCAGTTTGATATGGCTCATAGGTAATTACACTAAATACTGGATATTGCCATATTATATAAGGCGATTGACTTTTTCTTTATCGTACTGCAATTTACATATTGTGATAAGTGGTGGTTGCGTGGCATAACCGCTAGGACCATACACTGAAAAAAAAAATTCGATAATAATAACCCTAAATACTGTATATTCTCATATTATACAACGCGATTGACTTTTTCTTTATCGTACTGCAATTTACATCTTGTGATAAGTGGCGCTTTCGTGACATAAGCACTAGAAACATACGAGGGCTATTTGAAAAATAGATTTTTTTTCTGCAATTTCACGAGGATGGACGAAATGGTCTTTTACGGATCTTGAAGCAATGGATGATAGACAAATACGTGACATACTTGCTGAAATTCCGTCCGATGCAGAATCTTTGGCAGATGATTATTCATCAGGGGATGAAGATGAAGTTGGGGGAAGAATTGACCAGGTATTTGAAAACCTTGACGAAAATATGATTATTGAGCAAGAAAATCTTAGCGCGGAAATTTGACCTGAACCTCGGGATATTGAAATTGGGAGTGTTTTTTAGTTTATCATAGAGGCGAATAAGCCAATTACTAGCATTTCTGTTACTTTTTTGACATTGTAATAAATATGTTTATCAATAAAAAATATAGCCTTGATTCAAAGGTCACCTGAGAGGACCACCATTTTTTGAAAAAATGTACTGCGGCAAAAAGTTATTTTATTCATTTTGCGGTTAATTGTTGTCTATTGAGCTATAAAACGTGATTTTTAAGTATATTTAAACACAAAACGGTAATTCCGGACTCAAAGGTTTCGTCTGCGCCAAAACCCCTAAATACTCCAAAATAGGATCAGGGTTCCCTACTTGACTTTCCACGTCACTGCTCATGCTTCGGTTTCCTTGAGCACACGTATTTTTCAATCACAATAACCACCATGAGTAAACCGCGAGCGCGTTTGGGAAAAAAGTTTGCATACCTAGCAGTAGACGTGCCCATTGCTATCATCAGTCATCAGTCCACGCTCGAAAGTTTGCGTGGCGCTTAATTTAACCTATTATTTGATTATTTGAAAAAAAATCAGGGTTAATATCATATTTATTTTTACTACCGGCATCTGATAAAGCATGCTAATTATAATCCTGATGGACCTTTACATTATAGACTTATTTCTACCCTTATACCTTAATTGATTTATTAGACATTTATTACCTGTACCTTAATTTTAATCATTAAGATAAGAGATTTTTCATTAAGATACCAGAGAGGAAAATAATTTAAAAGGAGATGCGATAACTTGTCAATCGATTTTGTATGCCCATGTCCAAGCACAAAGGGTATAATTGTGAAAATCAAAACGCAATCAGCCGATTTCAGGAGAGCAGAGTCAAGATCATCAAAAACGGGTACACCAACATGAAAGGTGTGGACGCTTATTATCCTTTTATTTTTCTTTCTCTCTCATGACTCTGAAATTTAAAATTTATCAATTTTGACAATTCGTAGTTACTATTTGCTTAGTAAATTTTGAAAGCTAAACTACTTATTTTCCATTATATTAGTGTGACAGTAGAAAAAATAGGGTTATATTTAATAGCTATACTAAGTCACTCGCATTCATTACGACACTCGCTTATGGCTCTGTTCGCAAATCTCTTGGCCGCTTTAGTCATATTTTTTTCTTACCCTAAGTCTTTACAATAATTACTTTATTACTTTTCGAGATATAACCAACTACCCTACCCCTCTTAACTGGCCACAGTGATGGCCACCCGGGTTATCAAAGGCTCGGATAGCCGGATTAATCCAAGTGGACTTTGAAGACATTGCTGATAAAGCTTGCAATCAGTGCTCCAGAATCAAAGAGAAACGAATAGACTGGACTTAACAAGTATGATGGACGTAATGTCAAAATTAACATGCGATGAAAGCTATGAGAAAGAAAAAGAATACCACGCTACTTTATACTTTATGTATATGTTTTACTAAGTATAGGTTCCATGGCTCGATGGAATCAAGAAACTCGTACAATGCCAAAATAAGGAAGATTCCCGGTGCGTATAAAACATTTGAGTTAAATTAAGTTACCTAATCATTTTTTTGTTCCGTATATCGTGATATTCTCGTCCCGCTGCGACAAAATTTAAAGCCGATCGCAAACATCAAAAAGGAAGCGGTAACTTTGTTTCTCCGGATCAAAGGTTCGGCAAATAATTTCCACGCCCAAGTCATAAACTCGCAGTCTATATGTAAATAGAAAATTTAAATACAATTTTCGGTCCCGGAACGATACGAGTTTTCGAGCCAATCGCGTCGCGTAGGTGTCAACCTTAAATAAAAAAAGAGCACCAGAGTGCTATCTAATCGGCAGATCCCGATATAAGTCTAAGTAAAGTAATTATATTCATCACATGCATAGCGCCGAATATTATAGAAGTAGCGCGTAAAATACTAAATGGATCATAGAAAATAATTTCTTGCTTCCTCAAGCAAAAATAAGTCGGCGCCATGACTGTTTGATTTAGTTTGGGTTGGTTTATGAAGGGGGGTTGGATTGGAATGATTGGATGATGTTCCAGCTGGTTATAATCGCACCAAGAGCCAGCAATGAGACAGTCAATAATCCTAGGCTTTCCCGGTGAACTTTTCGTTAAAACGAGATTTTGTTTTAATAGTTGTTAACCAGCGGCGTTTCAGGAGAACTACACGAATTCTGGTTAGGTAAACATGAATTAGCAAGTATATGGCACTAAGGTAGTAGATAGAACCAGGCTTTGGAGGAAAATAACACCCTTTTGAGAGAAAAAGTGTGTGATCTGGAAGAAAACTTCAGAAAATCAAAGATGTTCAAAAAACCGGTAAACAAAAAGAAACGAACAAGGCAAAAAAACGTTCTGGCGATACCGTTAACTCTAGTAATGGGCAATTTCCACAGATACCAAAGCAGAAGATCAACCGTTCTGCTGCTCCACCACCAACATCGAAAAAGCGGGCCGTATCGGAAGCACATCCTGCCAGCCAGCCGAGTCATCATAAGAATGATACTGCAATCGTGGTTTCATCTATCCAAGTATCTGAAAATTCTTTGAATAAACAACAAATAATGTCAAATAGCGTGACAGCCGACAACGAAGAATACTGGAAAAAAGTTTCATAATTCAAGAAAAATAAACGTCCAACAATAAAAAAATCGTCCTGAGCCCCTAAAAGGCTTCAGCCATGACAACGAAGCTCCCAAAACAGCTCCAAGGATGGCATTTTTTACAAGTTCGGGAACTCATTTTCTGCAACAAAACCCGTACATGAGTATTCAACAGAAAATAGGTGTAGAAATTAACTAGTAAAAATGATTTTTAATATCGTATGTTCCAACTAAACTATAATTTACAATGTATCCTAATGCAAATGCGCCACCTGGTAAATTGATAAAATTTTAGAGCAATATAGACCTACAATTGAGTCCAGAGTTCATAAAAAATTTTAGAATAATATAGACGCAAAGTACATTTAAGTCCATAGTTCATGATAATCTTCAGAATAATATAGACGTAAAGTACAATTACGTCCATGTTTTGCCGAATCAGACAATAATTAATACAGTTATGACTTTACTTACAGCTTTGTTTCACTCAAATTACATGCTCGTCCCGTTACCGCAAAGAGGCAACTGGCAACTGGCCAAGTGACCAATGCGTCGCTGTTCTCGATTCGCGTCTATACTCGACGCGCCGAACAGATTCACCAATCGCGGAAACAATTCTTCTTATTTTATGATTGAATCCACTCAATATTTTGTTTTTCATTTCGATTTTTCTTATCCATAATACAAAAAATAAAAATAGAGTGTGCTAATCAAAGTTCCTATGTTTGGAATCAATGGAATCATAAAATAAGAAGAATTATTGTATCCGTGTTTTCGGTGTTTGGTGAATCTGTTCGGCGCGTCGAGTATACCTACAGCAATTTTGAGCGATCACGCATGAGTACGTGCTAATTCATATATTTTTCAATACTGTGTTTCCTTGATTTTGGGAATTGCCTTGGGTTAGTCTTGTTCGGTTGCGCCCCCGGAGCGAGCCCAGGACCATGCGTGAGGTGAAATATTAGAACGACGACACCGGGCTGCTGCTAAATGCACAGATCCGAAGCTTTGCTGTATGTAGACAATAAATCATTTTCTGATCAAGTTGCATTTAAGTCCATGTTTAACTAGAAACAGCGGCATGATAAACATTTTTGAAAATCTACTTACAATTCTAAATTTTACTACACGCGTTGGGTCTAAAACCAATAGTTTTCAAGATATTCACATTTAAGGAATATCAATTACTACCTAAGAGCGAAAACCCTAACAGACAGAAAAAATGTAATTAGGTACGAAAGTTGTAGGGATTTAAGAGAAGCGAAAGAGAAAGAATACTTCTGAACATACAGAACAAGTCACACAACACCTGAAACAACAAATTTGTGAAATCCACACCTCACATTTTGGATATAAAATCAGTAGTATCGAATATATTGACATTTAAAAAATAACAATGTAGATTAAAAAACTATCTTTATATACAGTGTGTCCAAAAAAGTATGCAACATATGGGAAACTTTTTTATTATTCGTTTCTCATAAAATTTGATTCTTGATAAAAGTTGGTGCTTGCCCTAAAACAGTAAACGAGTGTTTCAAATTTTCCGTACTGCTTTTAGTGCGGGCGCAAATGTCATTTTTCCGAAATCGCGTAAGAGTAAAGTACCTTAATTTATAAAGATACAGCAAAATCTTATAAGGAAAAGTTCTTCCAAATTAAAAAGGTAATCTAAATATGAAATTTGAGTTAAGTGCATCAATTTTTAAATTTTTCTTTTTTTTATCGACTTTTTCTTAAACGTTACGCCACTGGATAATGTTTTGTTCTTTTGTTATTAGTCTACTTGCCAAGTAACTTCAAAATTTATTTAAGAAAGAAATTAGTTACATAGTTGCATAATGTTGCAGTTTTTCCAGAGATAATAGCCAGTTTAGGTATCAGTGTGTTGCAAACACATTTAAACACTTTTGATTCAAAAATTTTTCCACTCAAAATCATGAATAGACCCAACTCTTTTCATTTCATGTAAAACAACTATAATAATAATTTATTTATCTTTTGCACCCGATGAGTAAAATATGCCCAAGTATCCTAAAAAGCCATATAAAATATTTGATCTTGAAGAGTAGGCCATGCATTTGGAATAAAAACAAATAAATAGCAATAATTTTACTTCTCTCTCTGACATATGAAATTAATTATTATTGAGTCAGTCATTCCAATTGTATTTTGCAATAATTAGTGTGGACAATTATTTTGTACCAAAATTGTTTAAATGTGTTTGCAACACACTGATACCTAAACTGGCTTTTATCACTGTAAAAACTGAAACATTATGCAACTGTGTAACTAATGTCTAGTTAAAATAAATTTTGAAGTTGCTTGGCAAGTACCTACATTAATAACAAAAGAACAAAGCATTCACCGACGGCATAACGTTCGAGAAAAAATCGAGAAAAAAAAGGGAAAGTAAAATTGATGTACTTAACTCAACCTTCATATTTAGATTACTTTTTTAATTTGGAAGAAGTTTTCTTTATAAGATTTTGCTGTGTCTTTATAAATTAAGGTACTTTACTCTTGACGCGATTTCGGAAAAATGACATTTGCGTCCGCACTAGAAGCAGTACGTAAAATTTGAAATCCTCGGCTACTGTTTTAGGGCAAGCACCAACTTTTATGAAGAATAAAATTTTCTGAGATTCCAATAATATAGAAGTTTCCCATATGTTGCATATTTTTTTGGACACACTGTAGAAGAGTTTTAGCGATTTCAGAGAACCGTTAGAAAAAAATGCATTTAAATAGGCAGAATTGATCACGTGAAAGAAGTACAAAATTAGTATTTTTTAAATAAAACACCCTGTATGTTATTAATTTCTATATTCTACGTGCAATTCTGAATTTTAGGACACACATTTCTAAAATGAATTCCAATATTTGGATATTTAGAAAATAACGATTAAGCTCCTGTTTTTGGAATCCACGTACAGTTCTGAATTTTACGATACCCCATATTTTTCATCTAAAATCAATCGTTTTCGAGATATCGACATTTAAAAATGACCATTAGGATAGGCCTCCCTGGGACGGAAACTATAGTAGACACAAAATAACATTATTTATAAAAGTTTTAGGATTTTTAGAGACCCGCAAGAAAAAATACTTTTGCATATACCAAGCGAGTAGGTACTCTTCTTGATCCCGAAGAAGGATAAACCTACTTCAGGGACCTAGCAACCCTGCCCAAGCGACGCTCTTGACTTTCCTCTATACCCTTACCAAGGGAAATCATACCAAGTGTCCTATCCTATCCATACCCAGACCAAGCGATCGACGGAATAAGCGATCCATAGCCCGCTTGTCAACGGCTTCGGGCGGAAGAATAAGGAGAGGAAGGGCACACTTTTGCCCTGAGGATGAAAAAGCTACCTCTAAGGCGGATGAACCACAACATTTGTCAACGGCATAAGGATGTAGATGGCAAAGGACAACCGCTACATTAAAGATCCTACGGGATAGTCCTAGTAGAAATCATCTATGGCAATGCTCAAAACTAAATATTATGATTCAGGAGTATGTCTCCCGTTCGGATCTCCGGGGGAGACAGTTATGAGTGACTGTAGAAAAGAAACAATACAACCAAAATGTATTAAAATATGCACTTGGAACGTTAGAACCATGGCAAAAGCAGGAAAAATAGACAATGCCATCCAAGAAATGAAGAGAATGAATATCAACATAATGGGAATAAGCGAGATGAGATGGCCAGGAGCAGGAAGTATAGACAACGAAGAACGAACACACAGTATTTTATTCGGGAACATCAGATGGAAAGCTGGAATATGGAATTGGAATATTAGTTGCAAGACATATTGGTCGATGTGTGTCTAATTTTATCCCAATGTCCGACAGAGCAATGCTACTCCGAGTAAAGGCACATCCTGTCAATATGAACATAATACAAATATACGCCCCCACTACAGACAAAGAGGAAGAGGAAGTCGAAAGTCTCTGCCAAAGCATAGAAGAAGTAATACAACGACTCCCAAAGCACGAAATAAATGTCGTAATGGGCAATTTTAATGCCAAACTGGGAGTGGGGTTGAAAACAGCTTTTATTGGACCGTTTGGATTAGGACAAAGAAATAATAGAGGAGACCGGCTTGAGACATTTGCAGAAAACAACCAACTAGTAGTATTAAACACATTCTACAATTTGCCAAACAGAAGACTGTATACATGAAAGTCGCCAGCCGATACACATTAACATTGTCCGTAACCAAATTAACTATATGTTGGTTAACAAGAGGTTCAGAAACTGCTTTAATTCAGTCAAAACTTATCCTGAGGCGGACATTGAGTCAGATCATATACCTCTAGTAGGAGTTACAAGAGTGAAACTGAAGAAAGTTAAGAAGAAAATGATTCCTAAATATGACATGAAGGCTTTACAACAACCTATAATAAAGCAAAAAGCAAGCGAATACCTAAATGCAAAGGTAAAAAAATTAAAAGAAGTGAATGACATGCAGGCGGAGATTAACGAATTCGCCAAGATAATAGATTCAACAAAGAAAGAATTTTTAAAACCAGAAAGAAAAGGAAACCAACCAGTGAAATTTTAAAACTAATGGAACAGAGAAGAACATTTAAAAGTAATGAAGAAGAGAACAAAAAGATCCAGACGCAGATTAAGGAAAAGATTAGAGAAGCCAAAGAAAAATAAGCAGTAAGGAGATGCGCAGAAATAGAAATACTGCAAGCCAGACACGACAGCTTTAACCTACACAAAAAAAAGAGGTAACTGGAACCTTTAAAAAGCGACAAGTTATGAAGATCATAGATACAAATGGAAAAATTATCATTGACATACATGATCTGAATAACAGGTGGAAGTCATACTTAGAAAAGCTTTTTGAGGATCAAAGGTCGGAGGTCACGTACTCACTGTCGGAAGAAGCTACAGGCCAACCCATACTAATCCACGAGGTAGAAATAGCAATAAAACAAATGAAAAACAAAAAAGCAGTGGGACCAGACAACATAGAGGATGAATTTCTAAAGCTTTTGGATGATGGAGGAATAGCCTGGATTACCGACATATTCAACAAAATCTATAAGTCTGGAAATATCCCAGAGAAATGGCTGCAATCAGAATTTATTGAGTTTCCCAAAAAACCTGGAGCAAAGGAGTGCAAGGAATACCGGACTGATGGACCATATCGCGCAGTACAGTCAACAATATGGTCTTAATATCAATGCAAAGAAAACGAAACAAATGATCATCAGCAACGGAACTCGAATTGAACGTGTTCAAGAACCATTATAAATGAACAATGGGACAATGCACAAGAAATAAAATGTCGTATAGGAAAAGCAAGAACGGTATTTCACAAAATGAGTGCCATCTTCAAAAGTCACAACATATCTCTTGAAACGAAAGTAAGGCACTTAGGATGCTAAGTCTTTCCTGTTTTATTGTATGGCATAGAATCCTGGATACTCACAGAATTCACAACTAAAAATCTGGAAGCATTTGAGATGTGGCTGTATAGGTGCTTAGAATAATGAAAAAAGATCTAGAATTCATGTACACCATTAAAAAAAGAAAACTAGAATATCTGGGGAATGTAATGAGAAATAAAGATCGATACTCCCTACTGCAAACCATAATACAAGGAAAGGTACTGGGTAAAAGAGGGTCCGGAAGAAGAAGAACATCATGGTTGCGGAACCTACGGACTTGGTTTGGGAAAAGCTCAGTAGGACTGTTTCGAACTGTTACAAACAAAGTTATAATTGCCAACATGATTGCCAACATCCGAAACAGATAGGTACCTAAAGATGAAGCCAGTGAAAAACTTAAAATACCCTTGTATCTTACTACATTTTTAAAATCTACTTGAAATTCTAAAGTTTAAGTCACCCCACACTTTGGGTCTAAAATCAATCGTATCCCAGATATTAACGTTTAAAATGTGACGATTAGTTCGTTATTTGGAACAAACGCTATATCAAATAGAAAAAGAAAGTTTATTTACAAAAGTCATAAGGATTTAAGAGAAGGCTTAGAAAAAATACTTATGAACATGCCAAATTTGTATTTTTTAAAACAAAATTTCCTTTTTGTTATTGCGTTTTTATAATCTATGCAAAATTCTAAATATTAAAACATCCCACACTTTGGCTCAAAAATCACTCATCCGAGATACTGACATTTAAAAAAATAATAATCTAGAATGAAAACTATAACAGATAGAGAAAAACAGTATTTACTAAATTTAGCGGGAGTTTAGACAACCGTTAGAAAAAGTACTTTTAACCGTATAGCGCGAGTCAAAACCACTTGAAATAACAAATATATGTTTCTTAAAACAAAACATCCTGTATGTTAATAAATTTAGGTAAAATTCTAAATTTTGGGGCAACCGGCATTTTGGATCTAAATCAGTCATATGGATGATATTGACATTTAAAAAATAACAATGTCGGCCCTTATGTAGAATGAAACTACAACAAATCGAAAAAATTATACAGAAAATTTGTAGCGATTTTAGAAAAGCCTTAGAGAAAAACATTTTTGAACATGCACAATGAGCCAAAACCACGTGAGAGAGGCGCAAAATTAGGATAAATATGAATTATACGACATCCCATATTTTGGGCCTAAATTCAATTGTTTTCGAGATATTTACATTTACAGATGACGATTAGGCCCCTATCTAGAACGAAAACCATAGTAGATAGAAAATGACATTATTTACAAAAATTGTAGAGAGTCGAAAGCACGGGGTACACCAAATTTTTGTTTTTAGAATGAGACACCCTTGTATCTTATTACATTTTTAAAATCTATTTCGTGTCCGAGATATTCGCATTTCAAATGTGACAATTAGGCCCTTATTTAGAACTAGAACTATAACAATTCGAATCAGCAACAGATGAACATTTTTCTGGTCTATCTACAACTCTGTCCTATAGATTAGAAATGAAACTTGTTTAAAATTTCCTGTTATTGGCTTTTTGTAAATAGTCCGTTGCTGCATCTAAATATTTTTCCTTGGATGAGATAATAACGTAAAAATAAGTCAGCAATCTTAAAATATTGTTATGAAAACTACTCGTGCTATTCCTTACATGAGGAACATTTCATAAATTAATTTTAATAATCTATATGTTAAAATCAAGAGCGTATATCCGAAAATTACTACACCTTTTTCATGCCCTTCTGTCGTCACAAACCAAAGTCAAATACAAGGGTTGATATTTATCAGATAAACCCTGACATTATTAGGCTGTCGCGAGGGCACAAGGGACTATTTTCCACTTTTATTAAGTGGATTATAATGCGAGGGTAACAGAGGGTATAATAACTTAATTTGTACGTTTTGAAGTTGGGGTGGGTTTGTTAGCTTTTGACAAGGATCCGCGGGAAACAAATTGCCGATGGTATCTTAACGATATACAAATCTGTTGCTTTACATTGTTAATGAAAACTATCATATAATCCGTTGATTTATTATTTATTTGGATAAATTGAAAATGTTTGTAGCGTAAAATTTAACATGTAAGACTGCCACGCTAATGACATTGGAGTAAGTCAATATGACATAGCGTCATGTCATGATCGTCTGTTGCTTGATTACGGAAATGTGCCATAAAATTCGAAATAATTTCCGGAGCTTATGAATAGTAAATGCCGCATTTCTTTCTGTAAAATGCCACCTTAGGAAACTTTCTATAACTTGGGTGGTCGCTACGGGAGCCAAACCGAAGTTTGAAAGTCGCATCCTAGTTAGCACATTTCTTTTGTACTTGGTGCTTTTATTTATGACGGGGCCTTGGATCACAGACTCGACGATGTTGCCGACAAGGATGCGTTTTGAAGAGGGTTAATACCGATATCATCGAAATAATACATGTTTTATTCAACATTGAAAACTGAATTTGAAGGCTCTTAACGCTGACCTTAAAACATATAATATTGAAATGTTTGCTATGATTTGCAAGATTTATGAAATTTCCAGTCGCCTGATGAAAACGTTGCCAAAGCCTTATTTTTGACGATTAATCTTTATTTTGTTCAAATCTTCTGGATTTTTATTTTTAGTTTTAAGGTTTCATATTTTTCCCATTTAATATTTATTTATTTCAGCTAAAATATTTTATTTTTGTATAAATATGCTTACCTATATTAACCAACAATCATTACCTGTGGCGTCCCCCCCCCCCCTCCTTCCCCCTTCAATGAAATCATATATACATATTTCTAATTACTAATTTTGCTGGTTTTAACAAACAATATCCTTACCTACTTAAACGAGATAAAAAGATACTCTTCTATTGCACACATTATTAGACCGGCAGCTCGTGACAGAAAAAAGGGAGCAATTATTGACATTCTGTCTTTGATAGGGGACATACTATTACTTACAGCCGTAAGCTATCGAAATATGCATTTAAAATGGCACCGCGGTAATGCATGTGGAAACATTAATTTTAGGTTGCAAAGAAAAATCGTCTCTTGGAACAACTTTTTACAGTCTGGCAATTACGTGAACACAAATTTAGTTTGTCAAATCCGTCATCGTCATAAGCTTATTGACAGACGATTTTCGCGAGCACAATAGTAACGCATGCTCGTGAAATCTTGAAAAAAATCGTGTAACTGTAAACAGTTTGTTATTGTCCGCCAAGCACAGGTTAGACTCAGGTATCATTAAAGTTACAACAATTTTACTAGGCAGACGTTTTGCAGATGTATAAATGTCTCAGACGCACTAGTTAATTAAAAACATTTTTATGATAACTCGGGCAATTTTTTACATTCTGCTTCTTAAATAATTAAAAACTTTTTCGAAAAATATGATATCTAGAACTATTAGCAAACGAATTCGAATACTTTGAAGTGTAGGCAGACGCAGTTGAACTTGTCAAGAAAAAAAAATTATTTTTGGCAATGTTTTACAGTCTACTTTTTTTTTGTAATGTTTAGCTCCTGAATAATCATAATATTTAAAGGCAGACAGTTTGTCAAAGTATAAGTGGAAAAAAATTGTTCCCAAAAATTGATTCCAAACAACAAATGGAACATTTTTTTCCAATCTATCATTGATTTTTAAATTACTAAATGTGAATTTTTCATTTTAAAAAAAAATATAAAAAAATTAATCTTATTTTATATCTATTCTTTTACAGTGTGCTACCATTTTTTTTAAATATTGATATTTTGACTTATCCAGTGGTGTAGACAGGTGTTTCCAATGTGTACAGGCATAAATTGTTGTTAACTTAAAATGGAAAAAAAAATCAGAAGTAATCGGTTTAATTACAAAACATAAAAAGTATACCTAATTAATATCAAATTAGAAAATATGTATACAAGAAAGTTCAGTCACCTTCTGCATATTTTCTATACATAATAATATTTTCATCCAATTTCATTTGTCCTAGACCAGTGGTTCCCAGCCATTTTTTATTCGCAACCCTTTTTAGGTTTTTTAAAAATATTCATTACCCGCCGCGCGCCGCGCCCTCCCAATATGCATCGCAAACCAAAATTTGTCAATGCCTATGACAAGTTTTTCCACCTTGTTAATATTATAATTTGACTATCTCGGATTTTTCAAATGCTTTTTTATTTAAACATACAAAATAGGGTGAGGTAATTACTCCCATTACCCCCCGAAATAACTGTTTGAAGAAATATACTGTAGGACTTAACAAAAGTGGTGATATTTTTTAATAAGTATATTTAATGTGATGACTAAGGTCGCCTCTGCTGCGTAATAAGTTTTATTATTCTTGGCGGAGTTTATGTCAAAGCCAATGGCATCTTGAACATCAAATTTGTCCCTGGCTTCTATCTCGATCTGCAGAAGAGTTGAAAATCCACTCTTACAGTGATAACCGATAACTAGCGCAAAGAACACCAAAATTTGATCAACAATTTTCCTGAAATATATCAAGGGCTGAGGAGTCATTTCGAAGCGGGAACATCGGCAACATTCACAGATGCATGAATTCAGTTTCCAACTAATGCTGCTCGGAGAAATATCGCTGAACGTAAGATTTAAGAGCTTGAAGGTGATCATTAATTTCCTCGGTAAGATTGTCTACAATTCCTGTATCCGATTCTTCAACGTTGACCCAAAGCTGTTTCAAACATGGTAAAGTTTCTAAAATTTACTTTACGGCGCCAGTTTCGCAGCTTTACTGCGAATGCCTGAATATCATCACTGAAGTCGATAATGTAGGTACCATGAGATCAAATTCAGCTTGTTCAGCTGATATAAGATGTCTGATAAAAAAAAGTTACTAGTTGGATTCAGGTCTAATTATTAAAGTGTGCCACAAGATCATTTTTCCTTTCATTTTTAAGAACAGTTTTAGTCCGTTTTTCAATAAAAAAAAAAACATGGCCAGCAGCATTTTCTTTTCATAAGCAACGAACATCAGAGCAGAAAAGAAGATCTTCGTGATCAGAATCCATGTCTTTGCATATATATAATTAACAATTGTAATCAAAGAGTCAAGCCCTTCTTGCAAAGAGTTTCGAAGAATTTTAGTAGCAAAGGCAAACTGATGAATCATGCAGTGCAATTCCTTTGCTTAGGGTGCGAGCTTTTTAATTTGTCCGACCCCGGTCCAAACTTGGCTTATGCTCCATCGGTACACTCTCCACACAAGTTTTTCCATTGAAATTCGTTCCTACGCCGAGCGCATGGAGACTTAGCCCAGCTACTATTGGATTTCAATATCCTGTTGCGCGTGTTCCTACATCGGGATGCGCCACCTCGTAATATTGAAAGAATATTGAATGGATGTATTTTAAGCATATCAATAATTTTAAGCTTATAGTTTATATCCCCTGTACTCTCGGTGATCTCCTAAAAGAACCATTGCGACCCCATTGTTTTCTTAAAGTTTAAAATATGCCTGTTGTTATACAATATTTTTAGTGACAAGTATGCTTTTTTGCTGAGGGGCTCTACTCGATATTGTTTGTACTCTGCCACTAGCATACCCGCTAAAAATTCAGCTATGTTTCGGCCTGTGCTTTAACCCCAAGGGGTCACTACTGAAGGCCGGAGGCCGGAGGGAAGACCTTCCGGGATTAGTCCCTATAAGGTTTTGGTCTTCTTATGGTAGATGCCTCTCTGTGATTTCAGACCTCACGTAGTTTGTTGCATTGTCTTTCTCTCGATGAGTTGTGGGGGCAAGATTGGATGATATTCCACTTCAGCTCTGTGCTAATTAGCACAGGTCGTGTTTGTGTGGTTACATAAGTAGCCTCCTAGGTCTTCTGTATGTGGTAAATCTGCGTCTTTATCGCGGGATGTCGTCTGGATTGTACTGCTTGATTCGATGCCTCCTCGGCATGGTTCTCTGCTCTTTCCTGGTCAAAACTTAACAAAGCTCATTGAAATATTTAGGAATCTTCAAGAAAATGTGTAGCTTATTTTGAAAGTAAATCTATTTGCACTTTGATTAAAATTGTCCGAAATTCTAAACAAATATATGTTTTTAAATCAAGAAAATAATTTGAAAAATTCATATTTTGCTTTTAAGCAAATGAATTTATTCATACTAAATATATTTTTTAAAAAGAAGTATCTGTTGATTTAAATTTAGTAAAAAAAAATGAGAAAATGTGTGTATATAAATGGAGTATTATTCACAAAATACTTAACCAGAAAGCAATATTGTATGAATCACGTTTACCGAGACGCACACTTTTGTTTCGATAGTTGCGACACGAATTTATGATTACCTATACCACCGAACAATATCAAGATACTAGAAGATCCACTCTCACTTTTGATGTCGCGAGACGCCAGACTTTAGACGAGACGGGGTGAAACGTGACACGAGGCCTGAGCGGTTAACCAGCATTTCACCAGGTTCCGAGACGGGGAAAGGAGGGAAATGCTGGGGGCGGGTCTTAGAGTGAACCTTCTAGTCTATTGTTAATGTTCGGTGCCTATACTACATCTTTTTTGAGTAATTATATTTGCACTTGTAGTATTATACATAACATAATGCTCTTACTGTCATAGTCATAAGTATTATACGTCTATAATTAAATGGTTGTACATAATAATATGAGCATTTAATGATAGATATTAAGACACGAGCATGAGAATGAGATTGTCTTAATAGCTACATTGACCAATTTAATGATAGCTATTAAATGTGACCTTGAGTTAGTGTATGCAAGACAATTTTTTTACGACAAGTCATAATAATGAAAAATAAGTACCTATACTTTAGCTTTAAAAATTTTCTATAATAAGTATGAACCGTCAAAATGAGTACATTTTAAATGTCAGTATAAGACTAGATAGTTATTTATGTACCAAGGGTTAATACCCTTGTAGGGTAGTAGATGTTTATGCCCTGAGGGCTACAATATTACAAACCCGAGGGCCTCTGGCCAGAGGGTTTATAAGCCGTCCGAGGGCGTACACATCTATTAATACCCGTGGTGCATACAAACTTTTATGTTATACTAGTTCGTTATTGCATTCACAATATGTATATATTTAAAAAAATACGAATTGAATTCAATTATTTAAGTCCATAAAGTGTACTTTATGCCCGCGCGGGCCATAAAGTAATCATTATGTAAATGGTATCTAAGGTATATAAACACAATAATGTACTGGTATGACATAAAAATAGTAAAGTGGCCCATTTAATCCCGTGAATAAAGTTCAGGGGATGCAAAGACCTGTTGAATATTTTATTAGTTTTCTTTGAAACAATTAACTAATGTGTAAATAACACAAATTGTCAGTGGCATTAATTTTGAGATCACAGTCGAAGTTGAAACTTGATTTGAAAAAAGCAGCTGAAAAGGCGTCAGAAGGTATTTTGCCCACAAAATCTAGGAAAATAATGAAGCGAAATATGAGATATTTGTAAGATGGAGCTGTGAACGAAAAGTGGAAGATTTCAACAAGATGTTCTATGTATTTGTGTTTTTCACAGCGAAATCCAGGACTTTTTCTGCTTCAACGCTTTGGGCATATTATTCCAACGTTAAAATTAATATCGATTTCTGTAAATTTCACAAGTTAATTGTTCTGCTGAAAAGAAGAAACCGGAGGAATTAAGCTAAAAAAATCCAAGACACTAACAGAGGACAAATTTTTAATTAAAGCACCAGACAATCAGTATTTAATGATAAACTCTCATTTTGCTGTCCCAGGAGCCTGTAGAAGTAAGGAGTTAGTTCAATTAACGGTGAACGATGTAAGTGATTTGGATCGCTCTGTTTTTTTTTTTTATTAAAAATACTAAAAACAAGGTCGATAGGAATTTTGTTGCTAAAAATGTAGGTAAAAATATTGTCAATTTTACTGATATCCGTCAAAAGTAGGTAGGTAGCCTTAGAAAGACTGAAACCCTTTTTCGAGATTTATTTGTTATTAAAACAATTAATGTACTACGCAGCCAGTCGATAAAAATATATTTGGAAAAATATCCCAAAAAGTAGCAGCGATCCTAAATCTACGCTATTTTTTATTATGCACTGGACATTGCTTTCGTAGGTAGAACGTCTGCGTCTGCCTCTTTATTAGATGAGTCTGGCATAACTGTGGAAAAAGGCATGGAGGATAGAAATCAGCAGCGGTCGCCGACGGGCACGTTGGATATTTCATAAATAATAAAATAAAGTATTGTCGAATATTTGGACATGGTCACGTGAAAGCATTCAAAGTTGCTGGACCTTCAGGAAACACTTCCAGGCAAGCTTTTGAGCAAGTTTCTGGAGCTCTGGAGGTGTAGTTCTACATCAAGCAGCGTCAGCATACTAACGATGAAACAAGTCGATTATTTATTATTGTAAATTGTACCAACGTAAACCTCCATCTGAATATAAATAAATTAATATATTTTTTAACTATGTGTTACTAGCATGTACTGAATGAATCCTTTGGGATTAAATAAACCGTTTTACTCCCTGCTTTTAGGGACTAAAGAATATACTTTAGTCCCGGAAATACAAACAATATTTTTAGTCAATAAATTAATAAACGTCTACTTAGCTTTGTTGTTATGCGTTCGTTAATGTAATTTTTAAACGT